>JBBPMV010000401.1:0-17051 GCA_038090495.1 Heimioporus retisporus | reverse complement strand
CCACCCAGTCCTCCTTGCCGTAGAACCAGCTGTGCCCACGACGCGACGCGATCAAAGTCAACTTGGCGTCGCTGGCGGGCATCCCGGTGCATTCCCCACGGATATGAAACCACTACGTAGACCTCTTGGGGTATATTTGTATACGGAGGGCCAGCTTTGCCCCTCTTTGGTGGCATTTCGTAGGTTCACAACGGCGAGGTATATGCGTGACGAGTGGCGGGAAAGAAACGTTGTCGAGCAAGAACATGGCATACTGGTGAATGGTTGTCGGAGATCGGATGTGGCACTTGGCTGCAAATAATGATGTCAAGGTACTGTCATTTTCTCGTCCTTGTTGTATCTCACAAAGTACAAAAGCAACAGTGGGCCATCGTCAAACTGGTTGGCACTGCAAAAAGTACGTTGTAGTGGAGCACCGACACCAGCTGGAGTCTCATTGGTCAAATCAGAGATTTGTTCGACATGAGCACCCACGGAAACGGCGCAAGGTCGACGGCGGCCCGGGGTCTGGGGTTCCTCGCGATTCTTCTTCTCAATCACCCCAGAGACATGAGTCAGACAAACACAATGAAACCATCGATCTCGAGACCACGGAAATGAAGAACGGCGAGTCTGTCGCCGCACTACGGAAAATGGTGCTCGGAAAAGTGGAGTACAAAGATGCTCAGACTGTGTGAGCGTCATTCCCTTGGTCGTGTTCTGCCGTCTGATTATCCTGTAGGCCCGGGAAATATCTTGCGCTTGATTGTGAGATGGTTGGTGTGGGGATCGAAGGCAGCGAGTCCTCTCTGGCACGCGTCAGCATCGTCAACTACACGGGCGCCGTAATCCTGGACGTCTTTGTCCGGCAACGTGAACGGGTCGTGGACTATCGAACTCAGTGGAGTGGAGTCCGTAGTACGGATCTAGCTGACTCGGGTATGCACGTCATTTGTCACTCTGTGCCGGCGCTGACGATCCCTTTCTTTTTTCAACATAAACAACAACAAAAGCGAAGCCCTTCAAAGAGGTTCAAAAAATGGTAGCAGACCTGATCAAGGACCGGGTACTCGTTGGCCATGCAATATACAACGACCTCAAGGTATGGATATTGTGCATATATAGTGCTTTCGTCGCGACTTTATGTGTACATAGGCACTTTTACTCTCACATCCCTCTCCACAAATTCGTGACACCCAGTCGTTGGCACATAAACACCGTGTGGTTAAATCCCGTCGCCCCGCTCTGCGTGTCCTTGTGAAAGAAGAACTTGGCATTGTAATCCAGGCTGGCGAACATAGTAGTGTAAGCGATATCATCTCCATGCATCATCGTTTCTGACATCAATTGAATAGGTGACGGATGCACGTGCCACGATGGCAATTTTTCGGTTGTACAAAAAGCAGTGGGAAAGTGGTTTCAGGCCACTCTCGAAGGTCCTTCACCTGCAGTTAGGAAACAAGCACGATAATTTAGCGGGTAAAGGTAGTATGCCTACTAAGCCCACATATACAAGTGGGCAGAAACGAAAACTTGAAGATAATCCTCAGCATGGTGGCAGGTCGGATGAAGCATCAAATTCCTCATCGCGAGGACGGTCCAATTCACCAACTGCGTTGAGTATACCCCGTTCCCAAACTTCAACAGCGCATATATCCATTCTACCTCAACGTCACAAACGGGCAAGTAGGTTACAACCCAAGACAAACATGACGCAACGGAATGGAATCTCCTTGGGGATATCCACTGTCATCAAGGGAGCTGATGGCCTGAAGGAAGTGCGAGGGAAGAAAAGCACTAAGGGAAAAACGAGTGTAGGCAAGGACAAGGATAAGTGGTGGAAAAACATAGGAGGTGAGGAAAAGGGAGAAATTGGGCTGTAATCCTGGGGCAATGCCTAGGAAGTTCTTGTTGGAAACCCGGACTCGCGTTAGCTAACCCCTGCTTATATAATCGTACGGTACAGTACGCGTGTCCATAATTAGTTTAACAGTTCGCCCGAGACACGCCGTCTCTCGCAGTTCTTCCAAGTAGGAGGGGGTTTGTGCGCTAGTGTGAGCATCTTACCCCAAGAATAAATGTTGATGATGCTTATTGTCGGTTGGACCTCGGTTTGCGAAGGTGGTGTATATGTCATCGATGGACCAAGAGGTCGTACCTCTTGAAAAAAGAAAGAAAGGAAAGGAAACAAAATGCGGCGTACATGTCCATTCGCATCAGTGAGTGGTATGTAAACATCACACATCTTGATTCAACCCAGTCTACATATCCCGGACTAGGACTAAGCTCCGTCAACAGGAGAATATGCATTACAAAACACTCTTGTACGTGGATGGGTTTGCAACTCATCACAGTGAGAGCCTCGCTTGCGGATTATCGTGTTCACTCCCGCCAATGAATCGCCACGTGCGTATAAGCGTCCCGTCGCTCTGTTTGTTCTTTATTTCTTCACAGATCGGCAAGCCAGCCAGCTCAATGACGTGTTCGTTCCGCAGGAACCAGGAAAGGTGGGGGTTGTTGACAAATCTTTCGTGCGTATAATACATCGCCCTGATTTTGTCTGCCAGAACCCACGCACACGCCAGTTGTGGATCGTCTTGCGTGGGACCTCAAACGTGTCGCGGAGAGCTGCCAACAGCGTCGCGTAAATAACAGTGCTGGATATATTATTGTACAGTCCAACTTGCACGTGTATCTTGCCCATGGACAAAAGTGTGGTGGAACCCATAATCCTTCCAAGTCTGACCATGCCTAGAAACGTCTTCTAGTGACGGATGGCGAGCGCGAGACGGTCTGCGGTGTTGATCGATCGACTGGGCTTGCAGTTAGAAATGCGGACGACCGTCAGTCGCGTTTTTTGGCACGAGGCCGGACAGTAGTAGACTTGTTGGCAACCACCACAGCATTTCAGGTTGTACTTGTCCTAGCAGCCGCGACATTAATGATGACCGATTCGGACCATTCGGGAGTACTGCCACAAGTTGTCGAGGTGCGTTCGCTGATATCGATGCTTCTGGCTGTGGCACGTGTTTATCATTTACGCAGAGTTTTCAGCTTGGCTTCAGCCGCCGTGCGCCCCTACTTCGCAGCGCACAAGGTTGCAAATGCTTGAAGTTGTACGGGTTGCATGCGCGTTAACCGATAAGTATTCCTTTTTATCGTTGCTGTGCGGACCGTATTCTGTTCGCTTGTGCAGCATCCATTCGCAAGGATACCGTATAGGATTGATCTGCAGGAGCCTGAACCAGGTTACCCGCTACCCATCATACGACAATGAGCTTCATAGCATCTATGTACAGTATACCCTCGATCCACGTAGTAAAGGTCTGGCGGGAAGTGCAACGCCTTCTCTTTGGCGCCCAGTGGGTCTTACTCCCGTACGTGTTCACATTTGAATACTGAGGGATCGTCGTGACTCTGCTTCCAGTCCTATGACTTGCTCCCAACCGCATACGGAGTTGAAAGACATGTCCTCGATTGTCGTATATCAACAACGTATCAGTGTCGATACATGATGGATGGACCGCTCAGAAGCTAGCTACCTGAAGGCAATGCGATTCACACACCGAGACGTGTGGCACATCCGTGCGTCTACATTGATGCATGATCTGCCCAGATGCCGGCGATCGAAGCATACAATGTCTGGCCACTGATATAACGAATGGACTGGCCGAAAATTACTAGGGTCAAGTTTGCATCCTAGGTGGTGTGCTTGACGGGAGTCACAGACCAAAGGATCCGCATGCCAAGGACATGGGGCTACGAACACGATTGGTGAAGCCAAGACTGCAGCATGCTCTCAACAGAGACGGAATGCCGTCCAGGGCTGAATGCCTTAAATGTTCGTTTTCCATTTGTTCTCAGCCCGTACGCGCCAACGACTTCACCGTACGTCATGCGCATAGGCCATTCGAGGCGTGAGTAACCTTGTTTTTCCGTGCGGCGATCTGGCATCCATGAGCCCAAAAAGTCGTTGAATTGACTTTTCCAAAGCGTCCAATTTCCAACAGTCCCAATACCCTTAGATAAGCACATTACTCGTACAACTAGGATTTCTTGTGACACATGGTCAGCGGGGTCGGCAAAGGTTCCCAAAAAGGATCACACACCCTACATCACATGTTACTATGCACATTTCGAGTCTGAAAGAAAGTGTAATCCCGTAGGGTGTCATTCGCTTATCACAAAACCTAGTTCATCTCTTTGTGCTCGATTCTCGACACCTTGTGGGTGTCTGTATATCGTTTCTTGCGAGTATGCTCGGAGTCCATGTCCGATGCAGTTGCTCGCTTGGCTTGAATACAAAATGAGCAACCTTCGATACGGGGAAAATTGCTATTCATACCTTTCCTGTTTGCGTCCAAAACTTGTTTCACGTGCACACCGAGATCGTCTGCAGGAGCTTCAGAATCACTGTTTTGGCTTGACCATGGGATCGCCGATCCTTGCAAAGGCGGGGAATGTGGGCAAACATCCAAGAGGTGCTGGATGGTAGAGACCACTGTCTCCGAAGACGGTCGCTTCTCCATCGATAACCAGCATCTCTGAATAAAATCCCAGTGTAAATTGTGCAAAGTCGCACATTCCGGTCGGCGAGGATTTTCGCCCTTGGCCAAGCGCAAAACGATACCAGCATCATACCGCACCTCCGACCATGGCTGCTTGCCTGACATGACCTGATGAAATATCAGCATCAACCACGAGCAAGCGCTCAGGAAACCAGCCTGGAGAGCGAGACAGCCAAACGAATATATGTCGCTCTTGGGTGTTGGAGTGTAGGTCTCCTCTGATGTGACGTGCTCTGGTGCAATCCAACGCAAAGCACCCGGTCGAACGGTAGACCTCTCGAGATAAGACAGTGCTTCAGGAATGCTCCCCACCAAGGAGGCAAATCCGAAATCGACTAAGCGGGCAGTGCAACATCCATCAAGAAGAACATTGTTCTGCTCTTCTGTCAGAGTATAAAAACAGTGATGATTTACTGGTACGCACGGAGTTCAGGTCCCCATGCACGATCGGGATAGAGTGTACTACATTAAGATATTAATCCAGGAACCTGTGGGTGGAAAGGATGACTTACAGTAGTCCAGTCCATGAGAAACGTCGAGCAGCTGTCAGAAAGTCAAAAAATATTGGTAGAAATCAATTTTAGTGGACGTGCCAATTTGAGTCGGTGGCTTTCACCAAGCTCGTTACTATGGTTTTCAAGGAAGTAATGAAGAGATCCGTTCGGCATCCACGTCGATACCAACGACAAAACCCCTTGCATTCCAAATCCATATGCAATGCCTAGGAACGGAACGATATTGACATGGTCAAGTCGCCTCCAAATCCCGAGCTCTCTGCGTACCATCTATAAGGAGTATTAAAGATATCTTCTGCGAGCATGTAATATGCACCTTTGTCAATGTATCCTCCATGCCCCCATCCAACGAAAAACTAAATCGGAATGCCTTCACGGCGACCTAAGCGAGGAGTAAACGAAATGCAGCCTGAGCAATGGAAGAATCGTACCTCTTCATCTGACGAATTATGACGGTACCAGCATCTATACACATCACCAAAACCGCCCGAAGCGATGTACCTATCACTGGTTTTGAAGATGGAGCATGTGAGGTCCGGTGGAGGGAGGATGCTGGACCTAACGAGTTTAGTGTTGGTCAAATCCCGGGAGCAAAACCCACTTGAATTTGGATTTCTGATGCTGCTCATAACTGGAGGCGGTGAACAAGGGTTGCTTCCACAGATATATCTTATAGTCCAGTGTATAAGCTGCCACAAATCTACCAGAGGGAGAAAACCGGACAGCCTGTACACCTGCTCCATGTTGCAGAGGCTGTCCGATAGGATGGCCAGTAGCGGTATCCCAGAAACGAATAGTTTGATCCCAGGAAGTGCTCGCAAGAATCGACCCATCTGGGGAAATAGAGAAAGAAGTTATTCCACTTCTGTGCCCTGTCCATAGCTCCCCGATTTGTTCTCCTGTTTGCGAATTCCAACAGCAAATTGTTTCGTTCAGCGGCAAGAAGAGTTTACTGCCATCACGTGACCATACCACTTCCCAGCTGGGGCCACCTTTTTTAGGCCTACAAAGGACAAGTTCACAACTGTCAACGTCATAAATGCGAATGCCATAGAGGGTCACGCATGCAAGTTTGGTTCCATCCGGAGAGAATGCCATATAATAATTGAAGTCATCGACTTCGAAGGATCGTTCGATCGGCCATTTTCCTTGAAGTTTGGAAACACGATAAATCAAAACCTTCCTGCTACCGACCGCGGCCAGTCGACCGTTCGGTGAAAGAGCGATATGTGGGTATTCTTCTGGGTGAGTCCATTGTGTGACAAGTGTATGCGTTTCGATGTCCCACACTTTGACCCTGTGTTTCCAGTCGCTACTGATAATCGTCTCGCCATCCGAAGTCACAGCAAGACTGTCCACTTTGTCCTCGTGTTGCATGGATGGTCCATCTTGCCCTCCAATTTCCAGATCCCAGACCCTCACAGCCCTGTCAACATGACCGGTGACAATACGGTTTTCATCAGGGAGGTATGCAAGTGCATGCGAGGCAATTGATGCACTAGCGTCTATAACTTGAAGCGGCTGAGAATCTTTGTCGGACCGCCGCAGAGTGACGCTCGACATGGATATGCTATGACTGTGGGTGGTCAACAGGGTTTCCTGTTGATGTGACCTGTGTAGTGGTTGGGAGGAAGAAGGTAGGATACGACAGCAGGCTTCACAGCATCTGACGCGGTAAGCGTGCGGTGGGCAGTGCAACATCCTTCTCTTTGGCACCCAGCGGTCCTTATCCCTGTGCATTGTTCACGTCTAAATACACCAGGAACGTTGGGATTTATTGGATGCCGGTGGTCTTAGGGTCGACCCCAAATCGCATACGGAGCTGGGAGACGTGTCCTTAATCATAGCAGATCGACCACGCATCGACGCCGTTGTAGGCACAATGAAGCAGACACATGATGCGGCCGAACGGTAGTAGACTTGTTAGCAGCCACTAGAGCGTTTCATGTTGTACTTGTCCGAGCAACCGTGACATTAATGACAGATTCGGGAGTGCTGCTTGGGTAGTAGTATTGGTAGCTTACGCAGTTACTTACAGTTGTAGTTGGATTTTGGAATTGTCATGGTGCGTTCGCTGATACCGATACTTCTGCTCCTGGCCGTCACGGTGGCATGTGTTTATTATTTACTCAGAGTCTTCGGCCTGGGTTCAGCTGCCATGCGTCCCTATTTTGCAGCGCAGAAGGTTGAAAATGCTTGAAATTGTATGGGTCACATACGTGTTAACCAGCAAGTATGTCTCTTTATCATTAAACACTGTGGGAAGTAAAATCATCTATAATCAGTGTCTGATGTGCTGATAATTAGTGCCAATGACACCACAAATCAATGACAGTCACTGGAAATCAGTGTCATTTTGTGTCACTGATGTGTTCATTTTTGCTACTAAAAATCAGTGTCAATGACACTGTTTTGTAGTTCCCCTATTATTAATTTTGCTGTATTTTGCTCATAATTTCGCCATGATTTATGGCATCCAAAAAGTGAAAAAATTAATTACGTACCTATTATCCTTTGCTAGTAGTGCTTGCTACCATATTGTGCCAACACCCGGAATCGAACTCCAGACCTTGCCACCCAGACTTACCACAATAGGAATAGAGGCACTTTCGACCACTAGACCATATGGATAGATACAATGTAAGTGAAATATGTTGTAATGTGTGATTGCATATTCACGCCATGGGAGTTTTTGTCTTTGGACACGTGCTAGTAAGCAACATCTCCCACTTTAACTTCCTACCACTCGCCATTCTCCCCTTTACCCGTTGTCACCCGACTCCAAATCCTATCACCTTTCATTGCATCCGCCTCTCTCTTGCCTCGGGCCCGCACCATCGGCACCTCACAGTCCTTCCAAAAGGTGCAAGTGGCACCAGACTTCCGCCACATGCTTGCTGCATGGTCTGGCCCACCCGCCCCACAGCTCACACATAGGCTCGGTGTCACTTGCTGCCAGGGAGCGCTACATGCTCCCACCCACCTAACCTTAGTCCTTCCCACACCATGCACGAACTACCAAATTTGCTCTCGAGCACCCCATACGTAGCTACGTACATAAACTGTATTAGCTACCCAATACCACTGCACTCTCAGCAACATCCAAAGAATTGAAACTACAAGCTAATTCCCAAATTATTCAAGTCACTGATAGTGGTCACTGCTACAAGAAATTAGCTTGAAAGGCAGCGATGGACAATTGAAGTGGTGTCATGTCATTTCACAATAGGGCATGTTGGGTTGGTCAAGTTGTCACGCGTCATTGCCGTTGTTGGCCAAACTCCTTCCACCGGAATTTGATGCCTACATGTATATTCTTTGCACCTTTTCTTCATCCGACGAACACGTATATCAATGTACGACAAGGTATGGTAGCTGCTGTCAGTGTCAATTGTGCGAACCTGTGGCTGATACATGTTGTGATCGCGTTGGCACCAACGCATCTTGCCCTGCCCTCACAGGTAGCACCATTTTGTGTGCTTCCGATCCAGTATGACGTACTGGGCGACCATACGCTAGACCTGGGCTGCACAACGTTGGATGGGGCGCAGCTGTGATTGATCAATACGTTGGGGGTACACGCATACCCTCGCACCACAAACGACCGCGTTTGTCGTTGCTGCCACCTTTGCCTCCCCACTGCCATCTCAACCCTTGTCCACACACAAAGAAGTGGAGTGTAATTGACCACGTTCTAGGAGGAGTTGCAGTAACTTCACAGAGGAGCGTAACACAGGCAAAGATTGCTTAGTATCATAATTGAGGTGGCGGGGATTTGTTGAGGGCAGGTTCCCATGATCCGAGCATAAGAGAATTGATGTTTTGAAGCATTTTGAGGAGGGGCTGAAAATCAGTGTCAACGCCAGAAGCACTGAAAATCAGTGACGACGATACGAGCGCTGAAAATCAGTGTCATGCACCTGTCACTGAAAAGATGTGACCACGAAATCAGTGACAGTGACACTGATTTTGGCATGATCAGTGTCACTGTCACTGATTATAAATGATCTTACTTCCCACAGTGTAAAGCTGTACGAACCAATACTATTCTGTTCGCTTGTGCAGCATCCATTCACATGGGTGCTATATAGCATTTATTTGCAGGAACCCGAACTTGCTGCACCGTAGGGGAGCGACCCGTTTTTGTATTTATCCGCAGATCTACAAACGGCCGTGATGGTCGTGAGTGCTATCCCAATGTAATTTTCTGGTTGCATCGTGGAGGCAAACGATACAGCTACAATAGATAACGAAGGAAGCACATCTTCCCGGAAAGATCCGAGAAAGTTTGGATCACGCATACTTCGGCAAGTTTCCCCGCCCTTAGAGGGGTGTCGCACGCTTCGCTACCCAAGCCATGACCGGAACATGCCACCAATGTCATGGTCACTCGGACGATTACAGCGAGGCCAATCTAAAATACTGTGCTGGTTGCCAAAAGGTCTACTACTGTTCGACCACGTGCCAAAAGGATGATTAGATTGCGCACATTTTCGATTGCGACCCAAAGCACCCGCTCAATACCGCTGACTATCTTGCACTCGCGGCCCGCAAGAACGTGCTTCCTGCACATCAACAAACCTTTGAGAATTATGGGTTTAGTCGTGCAGTGAATTCTTTGGATAGAGTCAACCTACTTGGCTTGTACATCGGTATGCATCGAAATTGTCTGTGGGCCCGTATTCTTTCTCTTTGACACGCATATTCCCATATCATACTGGCAGGTCTCTTCGAAGCGTTGAAGATTCCGTCCAAGACGATCCATGACTGGCGCATTCGTGGTGTGTTGGTGGAGCAGATTAAAGCTGCATTCTACAAGCTCCCAGAACAATCAAGGGGCGAATACTTTTCTTGGTTCCTACGCAACGAACACATCATCGCACTCGCTGGTAAGTCCGTCTCCATGGAAACATGGACGAAGGAGGGCGATACGATGGTGCAAAACGCCTGGAGATTCATCGAACAGAATGCGAATGATTCCCCATCTCAGATCAGGGCTGAAATCGCGCGTAGATCCGATGAAGAACAGCACTCTTTTTGGCTCTACGTCCACCTCCTGTCGCAAGCCCATCCTGGTCCGAGCGACGGACGCTGGGTCCAGTTCGGATTCGCGTCCTGTGCGTCGGAGGAGGAGGAAATGGGGCTGGGTTGTCAGTCCCAGCGCCTGATCTGAATGTATCCCTTCTCAGAATTCTGTGACGCGTATGGCAAGGGCGCCTAATCGGCCTCTTTCGCTCAAAGGGGCTGCAAGTGAAGAATAGCGGTCACTTTGCAGACGTTGCTTGCGGGCCTCGAAGAGGCTGCAAGTCACTATGGGACCTAAAGGCGCTCGTGCTACAAGATGAGGATGCGGGAGATGAACCTAGGATCGTGCCTCCGGTAATGGCGGATTATGGGTTCATGAATTGTCAGAATGCATCTGAAAGGCGACAGTTGAAGCGGGTATACAGAACGCTTTTTCTGACGCACGATGGGGACCCTTTCGCACTGCACGATGCGGCAATCCGAGGAGAACTTCATGGTTTCCTTTCGAAACATGTGCGAGGTCTGCGAGATCCAAAGTTTCGGCGGTTGATGAAATATATGTACCCTCTTTCGTGTGCTTGAGTGTGCAATGTACAGTGTTTATCCTAATGCTAAGAAGCGTGTAGTACGTCGTCTGTTTACTCAATCATAAAATTCTTAGCGGGTATCAATATAATGAGGGATAGGCTTGATGCCGACGTGGGAAAGTCTTTTACATCCCACGATGAAGAACGTATGGTTTGGGTTAGTCTGCGCGCTTCTGGCTGATCGCATACTCCTCCTTGCCACATTCTTGCCCTGTTAATACCCATGGCACGAACATGCCATCGGTGTCGTGGTCGATTCCACAAATATGATCAGGCCGATCTTAAACGCTGTGCTGGTTGCCAAAAGGTCTACTACTGCTCGACCGCTTGCCAAAAGTACGACTGGGTCGAACATATCTTTGACTGCAGACCAAAGCGCCCGATAAATACTGCTGATCACCTCGCGCTCTCTGTTCGAAAGGACTTCATTCCGGGGCACCCACAGACGTGCAAAGACTACGGGTTCGATCGTGCGTCTACCGCTGATGATAGACTTAAATTGTTTGGCTTGTATATCTGTGAGTGGTGTATTGAAGCCTCATATGCATTTCTGAACAAACCCGAAAAGGTCTCATTCAAAATTTAAATATTCCGCCGCAGACGATCCACGATTGGCGTGTTCGTGGAGTGTTAGCAGACGAAATCAAAGCCGTGTTTTTTAAATACCCAGAATATTCTCGGTGTATCTGCTTTTCCTGGTTCTTGCAGAACGAACATGTCGTTGCTTTGGCAGGCCAGCCTCTTTCCGGAACGGAAGATGAGCAAGAAGATTTGGTGGTGACACGTGCATGGCAATTCATCGGGAGAAACGAAGGCGAACCTACGGAAGTCATAATCAATGCGATCGCGCGCAAATCCATACAAGAGCAGCAGTGTTTTTGGCTGTACGTCCTTCTCCTGTCGGGGATAATTCCAGGCCCCAACGATATCAAGGGGCTCTGGATCAATTTTGGATTCGCGTCATGTGTGTCGGTAGAGGCGGAGAAGAAGCTTGGATCGCAGTACCTGTGCCTGATCGAAAAGTGTACCTTTCTAGAATTCTGCGACGCATATCGCGAAGGGCGGTTACTCGAGCACTTTCATTCCGTTGGGCTGCAGGTGGCCAACAGCGAGCACTTTCATGACATCGTTCGCGGGTCAGTGGGGCGCAAATCCGTGTGGCTTTTAAAACGATTCGTGTTACAAGAAGATGGTGATGAACGCGAGCCGTATGCGGATCCCGTAATGGAGAAGGAATATGGGTTCATAAACTGTCAAAATCTGTCTGAAAGGCGGCGGTTGAAGCGGGTGTACAAGGCGTACTTCGAGACTCATGGTGGGGATCCAATATTGCTGCACGAGGCTGTGATGCAAGGGGACATATATGGCTTCTTGTCGAAACAAGTGCGAGGTCTACGAGACTCCAGGTTTCAGCAGCTGATGAAAAATACATACTCTCTTCCAAATGTGTGACCGTCAATGGACGATGTACTTCTTGCTCACTGCACTTGCCTTCCTATAGTGGCAATTCCATGATTTTTCTGAATATTCATGAAATCATAGTCGAACCTGGGCTTTCGGGGGAAGGTAATCGCAGTGGAACACAGAATTTTAACGACTCGGAAAACACCGAGATATGCAGTTGATTGTTTGATTACAAAGCGGCTCTCGCGAATCCCAACCAACGTGTGCTACACACTATCCATGGTCAGAATACCTACCGTCGATATTGTTTGATTACCTGTCAAAAGTGCGACAGGGAGTCAATACAGCCAATTATCTCTCACTATTCCTATTGGCTTGGTTGAGCCGGCTTACCCAGCACTCTCAGAACACGCAAGGGTTACGGGAAGTTCAGTCATGTTGTTGCACATAGCGCTTTGGAGCTCTGGTAGAAGTATTTGCGCCTATGACATCACCACGTTTGATATTTTCAGAAATCTTGACAGTTTGTTCCCGTAGGCAGAAGTTGCAAAGACGGTCAACGTGCTACACTCATCTTTCCGTTCCGTCTAGTTTCCATCGTTGAAGCATATTTGGGATACCCTCTGATTCCTGTTCCAATGATTGGCCCAGATGGGCCTCAAGCTCGCTCCGATCCTGGGAGGTGTATCGACCCGTATTGCTGTTCGAAATGCCCCTACAGGTACTTACTGTACGAGTAACTTCACAATGCCTATTTTCGACCCATAGTCAGGCCGCGGGACGTACTGGTTGTTTCACTTTAATTTTGTCCCGAGTCCAATTTACCAACTTGAAGCGCGGTGCAGACTTGTTGGCGAACTTCTCGGTCGCGTCTGCCAGTATGTCCCGCGACACGGTTACCAAATTAACTTGGCCTTGCCAGCGTGAGCCTTGCGGAATCGGAATTGTAGCGACCCGGTACGACACTGGCTTCCTCCTTTTAGGAACGATTCTTGAATCCCATTTTATTTTAGGATATATTTGTGACTGTTAATTGGTGAGTACAAAGTTCATGGAGTGAAACACTGGCGTCCAATTATTATGTAACAAATCAAACTGTCCACAAGTTTCCGATCGGACCCAAGTGTCAACAAAAGCTACACCATCGTATCCGAGTCGTCCAAGATATCATAAACTCCTGTGGCGTTCTTGTCGGCTGCAATTGGTGCCTTAACTCGCACGCGGGGCCGATTTGCGACCCAGCGAGCAAGGTTCCACTATCTCTGCATTCAAATATCAGGAAGATCCTGCAGCGAGATTGATGGAAACGGACGAAACTTCATTAAAGAGGTGCACTTGATTTCTCACTCATGTAAGTACTGTTGGAAATCCGGTCTCGCGTTAGTTAATACCTCGTTATGATCGCGTTGAATCTCGATCGTGTGATACGGTTGCTAAGTATTTCATGAATGACAGAACGCCTGACAGATGCCGTGTCGTGTTTCAGATTTGTCAGAATATGAATCCCAGAGTGGTTTGATAATCTGATTTGACAATGAAACAACATACTGATATGGTTACTACTAGTACTATTTGCCGTCTTTTCTGAACGGAAGTGAGTTTTTTATCTTAGAACCTGGTAGGTTCAATCATATCATGATATGTCTCACAGCTCTGCTGTCATCCCTCGTACGTTGGTTCCCTGTACGTACGGTGTTCGCCAGTAGTACTTAATGGCACGCCTTGAGGTGGAGATTCCAACACACTCTCCTGTTACTCATGTCTGTCGCAAAAAAAGGGACTGCTCTTATCACCGGCTCTGCTCAAGGTATTGGGCGTGCTATTGCACTTCGTCTTGCCAGGAATGGATTCGATATATCCCTAAACGACCTGCCTTCCAAGGTTGATCAGTTGCAGGATGTCGCCAACGAGATTGACGCGCTCGGCAGAAGAACTTGCATTGTCCCTGCGGATGTCTCTCTCGAGAAGGATGTGGAAATCATGGTCCAAGAAACAACGAAAGCGCTTGGAGGGCTCGACGTTGTGGGTCCCCCTCATCACCTGCGCTGATATCAAACCTAATCTGATTTCCCCATACAGATGGTGGCAAATGCAGGAGTGGGTCCATTATCAGAGTTCCTCACAAGTAGGTCACAGTTTTTCATTGTTGCTTCAACTTGCATTCGCATGGCCACCATGATATTGTAGCTGGAGTCGATGAGTGGGAGCGTGTCATGGCTATCAACGCTCGTGGGACATTCCTGTGCTACAAGTATGCGGCAGCGCAGATGATAGCACAAGGACGTGGAGGCCGGATCATTGGGGCAAGTTCCGTCGCCGGCCGGAGGGGTTTACATTTAGGTCCCCATTATTGTGCAAGTAAATTTGCTATCAGGGGGTTGACACAATCCGTTGGTGAGTCTCTGAATCGTAGCGGTATTTCCTTGTTCTCGACTGAGGCTTGTCATTGCAAAAGCACTGGATCTTGGTCCGCACAATATCACAGTGAATGCGTATGCGCCAGGTGTTATCAGGACCCCGATGGGTACGTGATATACTCGCGATGTCTTCAAGTCGGTGAAGCGAGTCAACTTTATGAACAGCGGAAGCTGCATTCGCACCTGGTGGCCCGATTGAGACCTTAGACCAAAATTCGATCCAATCGGTCCTGGGTGTACGTGCACAAGACACGCATTCGGTCATGCTAATCTTACCCGTTCATCGCCGGTAGATCCTCAACAGTAAGCCTATCAAAGGTGAAGGCACACCAGAAGATGTTGCGGGTATAGTCAGTTTCCTTGCCTCGGGTGAAGCGCGTTTTATCACTGGCAAGTATTTGCTCATCCCCTCCGTTCGCATCTACTAAAACATGGCGGTTTAGGACAATGTGTAAGTTTCACCCTTCCTCGCCCATACTAATTTGATTGGAATTGCGTGTTGAATAAACCTACAATAGATTTCTATTGATGGAGGGGTGGCCATGTCCTAAGGTAAGTTATGGCGAAAGTCTTGCAAAGGTTTGGCTCGGTATCGATCCTCTGACATAAGAATGGAGGGTGGGGATCGTGGTTGTGATACGGTCAGGAGACCTGTGTAGATGGATCTATGGAATGAGCAAATTAAATTTGACCCCAGTCCGAAGTTTTGCTTAGAACGTAAGGCCCATCTCTAGAATCTACAAGCAAGTTGCCAGTGACCTTTGCGAGAGCGAGGTTAATGGGTCGAACAGGATTACATCCTCCTGTCAGCGGTGGCTCAGGCCCCTGAATTTTGGGACGCGCTTCGTCGATTACCAACTTGTGGTATGACTTCCGTGGGCTATCTACGAAGTTCAGCTTAGCACCTCCAGCCAACCAGGACATGATACACATAGTGAAAATTTGTGCTTTAGACTCACAGTTAAATTTAGTCACACAATTGTAATTGAGTATTCTCCATCAGTACGAATCAGGTCATACAATCGTTCTGGCACGCCAGCGATCAACATGATACTTTTTTTTTTCGTAATGCCACCTCATCCCCACGCTTAAGATCGATTACGCCTCTTCGTCCACTATCCTGTGGTCGCAGCTATAGCCTAGCGTTGTCACGGTGTCACGGTGTCACGGATACTTTGAAAATTGCGATGTGGCCGATCTCAGTCGTCGCATAAAGGGTCTAGTCTTGTTGTCCCACCGCACGTCAGAAGGTTAACCGAGTGGCGCAGGTGTTTCACTTAAAACTCAGTATAGTATCTTCAGCGTCGTACGACACACCAGTCTTCAGCTTCAGTGGGATCCGAACCAACGACTGCGATCTCATTCGTGAACAGGATGTCATAAGTGTGCGAATCTGAAGTAGTTAGCGCTAACTAACATTGCATACATCCTACCGTACGCGAATAACGGATGGCAGTATATCTGTTGTCAGTGGGCCACTTTCTTCGAGGGTCCGTCGGCGCAACACGAAGTTGCATCCTAAAGTGCATATATTACTTCCTTCGAGACAGATGTGAGGTCTCCAAGATTTTGTTTAATCCTTTCTTATACAAGCAATAGGTAGTGCTCACCACATATATAATTTTGCATCCTCGTTCACAAGTAGGATAAGTAGGATAAGCTTTCCGTATCGTGTGACCCCCGGTAGTTCCTGGAGTTTTAGTCACAGCCAGTTACTTCAAACCTGCTAAGAATGCAAGAGAAGTATCACGGTGGATTGGCCGACCGAAATGAGTTGGCACTTTATGGGATGTGGAAAGTGGAAGCTTCGAATGACGCGTCCCGCCACGTAGTGGATCGGAAAATCCCGGTGTTGGATAAATTTCCACCCATTGATCAGTCATCGATCGCAATACATGCTCGCCCATGGCTCGGACATGCCACCAGTGTCGTGGTTGCTCGGACAATTATAAAGAAGCCAATCTCAAGCGTTGTGCTGGCTGCCAAAAGGTCTACTACTGTTCAAATGCTTGCCAAAAGTACGACTGGGTCGTGCACATATTCGACTGCAAACCCAGACGACCAATCAATACAGCCGACCACCTCGCGCTTGCAATCCGCAAGAACTTGTTCCCGGATCATCTTCAAACGTGCGAGGATTTTGGCTTCAGTCGTGCCGTCAGTACCAATGATAGGTTCAACCTGCTCGCATTGTATATCGGTACGTACTGTAGAAGTTGTCGATGTACACGTTCCCCGTCTCATGTACGGCCTTGCGTGTCCATTGCACACTCTGACAGCTCTCATACGAGTAATGGAGATCCCGCCGAAGACAATCCATGATTGGCGTGTTCGCGGGGTATTGACAGATGAAATAAAAGCCGCATTCGGGAAGCTCCCAGAACATGCCAGAGGTGGCCACTTCTCGTGGTTTTTACGCAACCAACATGTTGTTGCGCTTGCAGGCCAGCCTCTTTCCAATGAAGCGTGGCACAAGCAGGGTGATGAGATGGTACTCTTTGCTTGGAGGTTCATAGGAGGGAGTCGAGAAGATTCTGCGGCAGAGGTCAAGGCAAC
>JBBPMV010000399.1:0-17128 GCA_038090495.1 Heimioporus retisporus | reverse complement strand
CGATACGTCCATGCGAGGTGTCAAACTCCGATTGAATAATTGCCGAGAGGCAAAAAATCGCCGTGGAAAAAACCGTGGTTTTTTTGGTATGTTTTCACCACGAACCCGTATCCATCCTGGGCCTAAGGCTGACTTGGTCACTTGGACTCCGATTCGGACTGTGAACACACTGGATCATGAGTCCAGAACTTCATTTTCCCAAGGTCACCAAGTCGCACAAGCACTGCGACTAAAATATAGTACGGTATATATAAGCCTTAATTTATTCGCTGTTAGCTGACGATCGGCTCCT
Source organism: Heimioporus retisporus (assembly GCA_038090495.1). Classification (NCBI taxonomy): domain Eukaryota; kingdom Fungi; phylum Basidiomycota; class Agaricomycetes; order Boletales; family Boletaceae; genus Heimioporus; species Heimioporus retisporus. Next base: position 16,836 of record JBBPMV010000399.1, on the reverse strand, counting down.
TGCGACAGCCAACTCAACTTGAAGATAAGGGTTAAGCCATCGAAGCGAAACGAGCGAGAAACTTGCAGCCATCCATGAAGTGAGCATCGAAGGCAGTTCTACTACAGGCGTAGCCTCGCTTAAGGTAAACCGACATTGATACACGCACCACGGTTGACCTGGAGCGTGGACGCGAGCAGGCGATCGTATAGGTGTCAAAGACGACCCGGAGATGAGAATCGATCGAGGACTACGGAAGAAGGGGAGGGAAGCGAACCTTCATTCATCAGTTTGTTCCAAGTGGGGGGCACGCATTGATCGTGAGCTGTACTATTCCCAAGACGGGTATATAAAAGATGCCTCGAGGTGCGTTGCTTCTTAAATAACGAAATGATATTATACACACCCTAACCACGCTCTTACTGGCTGTTTTCTATACGAAAAAGGCCTCTGGCGCTCACCCAGGCATATACATGGTGCAGGCGCGAGTAGAGTACAGATATTATCTGCCTACCCAACTCTTTTTACAATAATCTGCAGCGTGCATGTCGGCCACGTCTAGGTGTTACCGGTGCAACCACCGACAGGACGGGAACGCGAGGAACCTTGTCGTGTGCGTGGACGGCACTTCTAACGAGTTTGGTCAGAATGTGAGTGTCCATTGGCTTTTTTTCTCCCCGTTGGCTCATTGTTGATTAGAATACCAATGTGGTGAAGATATTCGAAAACGTCGACCTCAACACGGCCCATCCAAAACAATACACGTACTATTCCAGTGGGATTGGCACGGGTCCAATTGATCGCAATGGTTTACGGAGGGCACTGGACATGGCATTTGCATGGCTAGTGGTGCTTCTTTCAGGAATATATTCCTGCTGACTCAGGTATACTGCAGGAGTATGCCTAAAACAGTCAAAGATGCGTATGGGTGGCTTGCACGAATGTATGAAGAAGGGGATCAGATATATCTCTTCGGTGAGTTGGATCCCTCGCTAAGGTTTGCGTGCTTCCTTCATCTATGCATAGGGTTTTCTCGCGGTGCATACCAAGTCCGAATTCTCGCTGCAATGATATATGAGGTGTGAAATGATCCGCTGTGTTGGTTCGCAGAGTTGGATATCCACCCCAGGTTGGATTGATTAGAACGCCAACGGAGATGCAAATTGAAGCGTGAGCAATTACTGTGTGGTTTGCAATGCCTGTTAACAGTCGTTGGGCAGGGCTTACGATCACTACGAATCAATTCGTTGGAAGAAGCCAGAAACCAGGCAAGTCGCAAGGGAGTTCAAGAACACATTTTCATGGAAGGGTCTGAGAGTGCACTTTGTTGGCGTCTGGCAAGTTCAACACACACGTCTCTGAGGGCAAGGCTCATCTTACTCAGGGACACCGTTTCTTCTGTGGGGTTTGTGAGGAGAAACTTCGTTATCTCGACGTCCTCGTCGGCAGCACATGCTTGCCATTTTAGACATGCACTTGCCCTTGACGAGCTTCGTGTCAAGTTCTTACCGGAGTATTTCCATGAAGTAAACTCACCAACCTACGATGGGAGGTCCAAATATGTCATATCCAACCCTGACGAACACGTCGTAAGTTCCAGAGGCGGACAACACGCATCTGCCGCGAGCAACAAAGGGTCGATCAAGGAAGTTTGGTTCGCTGGTAGTCACTCAGACGTGTAGGCGTATTTCCGAAGTCATCTAGTTGTGACTGACGTACTTAACACAGTGGCGGTACTAACACACTTGGAAAGTATTACCATTCCGGAAACGTGTCGTTATTATGGATGCGACGGGAAGCAGTGGAAAATGGCCTTGTGTTGCAACCTATCGACATGGTCTGGATGCCCGATGATCTCGATTTTGGCACCAGTGACTCGATGAGTGGTGCATGGAATGTGGTTGAGTATCTGCCTATCACACACCAAGTGTCATTTAGTGGTGCCGGCGAAAATGCCCAGCGGTGAGATCACTGGTATTTTAGTCGGAACTTATTCACCCCGCGCCCCACAGTTTACATTGGCGAAAGTCACGTCGCATTATTCCCGGTCAAAAGATACATGCTTCTATTCTGTTCGCCAATACATACAAGCCGCAAGCGACCCTAGGAAACGGGTTTGACATATCGATGCCACATGCTGCGCCTGACATGGAGCTAGAGGGTCATGCTTTTGAGACGGGAATGGGACTATTCGACGATCTGGCAGTACGACAGCTAGTAACCTCGCTGTTGAGTGAGCAAGGGGTTGCGCCAATATACCTCGACAGGCTGTTGTTCGTGCTGCGATTCAGTGTGTTGGCTTCCTTCCCCAGCTTACTCGCTATTCACGCTAATCCGTTTCCAGAAGAAGGGAAAGAATGCATTAGGAACATGCTGGATTGGCAAAATCGGTTGATGAGCCTTATCGACAACCGATATTGTGCGCCGCTTGTTAGGCTTGTCGCTATCATTGCCTATCACGAGGTTTGTAAGTGGTGATGCATGATCACCCTTGAAGCGTTTGCGAGGTTATGTTTTGTTCCAGCTTCCGATCATGACCTTCCGATAAATGTTTTCGATGAGGCGAAGAAACATTTTGTTGCGATTCTGGATGCACACCAGCACCGAGAGGGTCATAGAGTGATTGCTCTTTTGCGGCCCATCATGAAACATGAGTTATTGCGGCAGCATATTCTCGCTCCAGATGTACTCAAAAGTCTCATGGAGCTCTTCAATACAAGCATTAGCCAGGAGGGAGAATCTTTTGCACCGGCAGTGGATGGCTTGAACTGCCTATTGCGGAGTGGTACGTTGATCTTCCTACGACAAAGGGCTTACTCATGATTGGTCAGAGGACACTCAGGCATTCGTCATTGGGAAGCTCAGGGCCGACCATCCAGGCTGCAGGGTTTCTACATTGCAACGGATACTTGAGGTCAAAGGTCAAAGCTTCATCTAATACGTGTGACACACGGATCAATACTTGCCTGTTTAGATACAAACTTGTTGATCGCTGCGCTGCGCTTAATGATGACCCTGATACGAATTCCCGCAGGTGAGGACTCACTAACCAAAGTGGCCATGGTTCATCATCATGGAATTGTAACGCATCATGGTACAGCGAGATCTGTATGTCATAAAGTACAATCTAGGATCAGAATACTGGCGAAAAAACACGGGCAACTTGGTCCTCTTGCGGTCGAAATACTACTTGCCCTCTATGACCCCAACGACCAAGGTAAGTAGGCGTACTTGGGCCACTGATATTCTCATTTTCTGATGTTCCATGGTTCAGAACACCTAGACATCCGCGATCCGCGTGTACGAAAAAATATTGCTAGTGCCTTGTCACGCTTGAATCTCGACAGACATGACTCAGATGATTCGGGCCAGGAGATATTGGGTCACCTATTTGGCCTTGGTAAGTTACATTCATATTGGCATCCGCACGCGCTCACACCTCGAGATCCTCTCATCAGGCGCTAGTCAACTATCTGACACACAGATACGGCTGCTCGGGGAACTGAGAAAGGTCATTGAGAGTGCCAATGCACGGATACGTATGGCTGCAACGATGACTCTTTTAAGGTTATGCGAGAGTAAGCCAGTTTTTATTTGCAAGTGATCCAAGCTCATTGTTCCTTAAGCCAACGTCATTCGCACACTTTTACTCGAAAAGAACTTGTTGGACATCTTTGTGAGGCAACTGCGAATCAAGGACAGGGCATTGCTCGCAGCATATGCGTTGGTTACATGTTTGGAATACTGCAAGTGGGTGTGTGCTAGGATATGTGCATGTATCTCAATCGTACCAGGTGACATGAAGCATTCAATGATGAACAACACGGATTTCGTTGGAAATATTGTTAATATGGTGCACAACGACTACTTTGACGATGCTATTGGCCCGGTGGAAGGATTCCAGATTTTTGGGAACATGATGGGACACGGTAGCCGATTGCTCATTTTGTTGATTCGACACACACACTAATTCACTTTTACCAGCGGATCTTCGGGCAAAAATCATGGATCTCGACATCACCGCTGTTCTGAATGCGAAACTACAGGCGGGAAATCCAAAGAGGTCTCGTACGAGTCTGGTTTGTTTGGATATTTTTTATTCTTTTGGTGCGTTTAAGACGAAATTGTTGACTCGTCGAAATTTACCCGGGACCTGTAGATCCGGATGGCCCCTGGGCTTGTAAATTGGTAGAGAAGAGTTTGGGATATTTGCGGTGTTCTAAATGGCATACGCAGAAAGCAGGGGTGACCATACTTTCAGCTTTGGCTCGGACAGGTGAGATAAAGTCGTCCCTAGGAGTTTTTACTCACGTATATGCATGAAGATTATGGCGTAGAAGCCATCAGCCCTAGGATAGGCGAGATCATCGAGATGCTTCTTCCGGAATATTCATTACCGATCCTGCGCACTGCGCGTATGGGAAGCGAAGCAAGCCCCATACAGATGCAACAACTTGCGACGACCGTCGAATCCACACATGCTGTGCCACCATCTTGGATGATGGGACCCGCATGCGCGTTGCGTATTTTGGCGCAAAATAGTAAGTGTCGCCACCGTCTTGAGAAAGGATGTGTTAGGAATGATATAATACAAACGTATTGTCTTAGAGGCGCTGCGGGATGTCACGCGGAAGACGATGCAGTATGCCAGTCTAAAGCATTTGCATCTGACCGGAGCGCTCGTGGGCGATAGAGACACTGCGCCATGGCAGATCAGGACCCCAAATCGATGTGAGTCGACTTGCGTCTTCTGAGGAGAGGGAAGCTAAGATTTCTCTATTTCTTCAGCCGACATCATCTATACACTTGATAAGATGATCAAAACAGTCGACGAAATGACAGAGGAAGATGTCTTGTCTATCGGGGATATCTTGGTACCTGACATCCAGCACTGGGACCGCTTTACTTTGGCACTTGGCGCCAGGATCTTGGCGATGGTTGCCTTCATACCAGCATTGCTCAGCATTCCTGCCCTCGCGACTTCGGCGGCGATCATTGGCTTGCCGGTTTATACTTCTTACCGGTTGTCTGAGTGCGTGTCCGAGGCCAGTGTGTTGTAAAGCAAACTGACATTTCGAACTTCTAGATACGTTCGATCATTTAGGTCACGCCAGCGGGATAGTTGGTTATCGGATAGTCTGCATGGAACACACGGCATCGAAGGTTCCTCAGATGAGGGTGAAGGTCAGAACCACTGAGCTAGTCATACCATAGGGCACTTCAAGTGGAACGGGAGGCGAGGGCTCTCAGTCACATGATTCCGGGTGTCAAAAGATTAGTACGGGCTCTTGTTCGACTCTGCGAGGCGCATCTAATCTATCATGGATTTATTGTCTATTTGAGACATATGTGCTCGCCGTTATTGCTGTGTTCGAGTCTTAGGAACAAGAGCATGAGCGCACAAAAAAGTGCGGACAAGAATGCTGCATATGACAAGATAGTCGCGAAATACTAAATCCAGCAGTATGCTAACTGATAGATCGAGTAGATGTATAGCTAACATGACAGTCTGTGCGACTTTGTTAAATAGAAAGTATATGCCAACGGGGTAGCTTTGGTAATCGCTCTGTAGATCTCCACTTACTCGCTGAGTTGGGTTGCAACAATTACGTCCGGAGGGCCGGTTCCCTCATCATTATCTGGAGCGCCCTTGTCACCCTGGGAATCCCTAGCGCCAATCCTATCCATGGGTCCATCCTCCCCACCCCTAGCGTCAGGTCCTCCGCGTAGACTCTCCAAGAGCAAGGTTTCGTGATGGCGTAAGAGAATCGATTTTACAAACCTGGATGTAGACCTATGTCAGTATCCTTCGCAAAATATCGTTCTTCCGACACGCACTCGTATGCTCGGAGAGATAGATAAATCGGTGTGCCGACAACTGTGCCAAGCACGGCGAGCGCTGGCACACCGAGGACTGCTGGCAGGACAGCAATCACTCTCATGGCCGAGTCGCGGAGCGCCGCGATAAGGCGGTTCCAGTGCTTGATGTGGGGCAGCATGTCATTCCCGATTGACGTGACATCATCTTCTGACAGTTCTTCGTCGACGGTTTTAATCAACTTGTCGAGCGTGTAAATGACGTCAGCTAAGGATGCCTCAGTATCTCTCCAGATAGGGGACTACAAGTCAACTCACATCGGTTTGGGGTCATGACTTGCCATGCCGAAGTGTCTACCCCAGCCACAAGCGTCCCGGTGAGATGTAAATGCTTCAAACTAGCATATTGCATCGTATTCCGTGCAATGTACCGAAGTTCCTCTAAGCCAATCCATTATGTCAGTTCCATTGTCTTTCGAATACAGGTGAGGACACTTGCTGTTGTGCACTAAAATACGCAGTGCACATGCAGGTCCCATCATCCAAGATGATGGCACGGCATGTGTGGATTCGACGCTCGTCGCAGGTTCTTGCGTCTGTATGGGGATTGCTTCGCTTCCCCTACGCGCAGTGCGCAGGATCGGCAAGGAGTATTCTGGAAGAAGCATCTCAATGATCTCGCCCATCTTAGGGCTGATGGCCTCCACGCCATAACCTTTGCGTATACACATCAGCGAGGGTCCTAAAGATAGTCTTACGGCCCACCGGTCCGAGCCAAAGCAGAGAGTACAGTCACTCCTGCCTTCTGGTCACGCCAACCATGGCACCTTAGATATTCCAAACTCTTGTCGACCAGTTCACGAGCCCAAGGGCCATCTGGATCTACAGGTCCAGGTAAACATCAATGAACTAACGATGTCGTCTTAAACATACCCAAAGAATAAAAAATGTCCAAACAAACCAGACTTGTACGAATCTTCTTTGAGTTCCTCTGAACTCCACCCAGTTTCGAGTTCAAAATCTTGGTAATGTCAAACTGCTTAATTTTTTCCCGTAGGTCCGCTGGATTGAGTGAATACGAATTAGAGTGTGTGTCCGATCAACTAAGGCGATCAATCCATTACCGTGTCCCATAATGTCCCTAAAGATCTGAAAACCTTCCAGGGGGCCAATAGCATCGTCAAAATAATCATTTTGTAGCATGATGATGATGTTTCCCGCAAGATCTTCATTGTTCATTGCCGGATACTTCATGTCGTCTATCATGCTATGAGATACAAACACGTCCTATGCACACCCTTCTACGCACTGTAATTCAAACAAATGCACAAAGCATAGGCTGCGAGTAACGCCTTGTGTTTGAGTCTGAGGTGCCCTATGAAGACGTCCAGCACGCGAGTCTGAACGAAATATGCACGAATAATCGCGGCTAACAAATGATGAGCCTAACCGCTGATTCAAATGTAAATGTTGTACTCGCTCTCGCATAGCTTCAAAAGGGTCATAGTCGCAGCAGTGCGTTCCCGTACATTGATACCTTCAATGGCCTTCACAAATGATGCCAGAAGCCTCTTATGTGCTGGAGAGAGCTCCTGTGCATCTGGTGCGAGGATTCCCTGATCTGGGCACGGGGGAAGTTGTATTAACGTTACTCACCGAGACCAAAAAGGTGACGCAATATCACTTGACCAGAATGCGTCGAGTCATGTCCGTTAGGTTTCAAGCGCATCAAGGCACTGGAAAGATTTGTTCGAAAGACTGGGTCGCGAATATAAAATCGTTCTGATTCACGGGGCGTCAGAGGGGCACTGACGTACTAGCACGTACCACTTACCAGTATCGTCGGGATCATAGAGGGCAAACAGTATTTCGACCGCAAGAGAACCAAGTTGTTTATGTGTTCTTGCTAGCATCCTAATCCTAGGTTTTACTGAATGACACACAATTCTCGCTTTACCACGGCACGTCACCGTTTCATCATAACTGCTTGGATTGGAGCACGCTTACCCGCGGGAATTTGTGCCAAAGTCATCATTAAGCGTAGCGCAGCAGTTAAACGGTGCGCATCTAAAGTGTAAATATCCATTTGAGCATACACAGTGACACACGAAGGGAGTGACTCTCACCTTCCACCTCCATGAACCGTTGGAGAGTGGAAACATTGGAACCCAGACGATTGGACCCAAGCTTGTCGATAACGAATTTCCGGACGTCCTCTGAAAAACCATGGATTAATCCCCTGATTTATGGTGACACTCAACGTACCATACTGCAATAGGCTATTTATGCCATCTGCAGCCGGTACAAATGATCCGCGGTCCTGGTCAATGATGATGTTAAAGAATTGCATGAGACTTTCCAGCACATCCTGAGTAAGAATCCACTCCCGCAATATCTTGTGATTTGCAAGGGCTTTTAAAAGGGCGACCACTCTGGGACCATCTCGATCCCGGTGTGCAGTCAAAATAGCCGTGAAAATCTTCTTCGCATCATCGAAAACATCTTGCGCAAATTCCACCTCAGGATGGTCAGCTAGAACGAAGCAAAATCTCATGGGCACATTCAGGACGGTCATGCATTAAACTCACCAAGTTCAAAATAGGCAACGATAGCGACGAGCCTGATGAGCGGTGCACAGCCTCGATTGTGGATAAGGTTCATCAACCGGGTGCTCCAACCAAACATTGCCCTGATGCATTGCTTCCCTTCTGCTAGGAACAGAGTGGTGTAAATGTCAGGTGGGTGAAGAGCGAAAGTCAGCATACCAAATCGTATCACAAACAGTAGTCTATCGAGGTATATCGGTGCAACTCCCTGCTCACTTGACACCGAGTCTACTAGCTGGTGTACCGCGAGACCGTCGAATAATCCCGTTTCGAAAGAAAAGAGATTGTCCGGTTCCGTGTCCGAAGGATGTATTATAGGTATATCAAACCCATCTCCGAGGGTTGCTTGCGGCTTATACGCGTTGGCATATAGAATAGAAGCATGAACCTTTTGGCCAGGCATGATACGACGTGGTCGCCGTCGATGCATGCTATGAGATATGCGATGAGTATTACAGACTCGGACTGACACACCAACGATCTCACCGTCGAGAAACCTCACCATCACCACTAAAAGATACTTGGTGTTTGATGGGCAGATATTCAATGACATTCCAAGAGGGACTCATCGAATCCCTGGTTCCAAAATCGAGATCATCAGGCATCCAGAACAAGTCTGTAGGGTGTAACACAAGGCCCATTTCCGTCGCTTCCCGTCGCATCCACAACAACGACACGTTTCCAGAGTGGTAGTACTTGCCAAGTGTGTTAGCACCGCCTCTGTATTATCTACCTTAATCAAATAAAGAGACTGCAGAGGCGCACGTACACATCTGAGTGACTACCTGCAAACCAGACCTCCTTGACCGACCCTTTTTTGTTTACAATAGGCCCGCTTGCGGAAGCTCCAACACACTTGTCGTCATCTGCCGGCGAGTTTATCCTATGGAAATATTCTGGCATGAACTTGACACGAAGCTCGTCTAGGGCAAGCGCATGGCACATATGACAAGCAAGCACCACAGACGACGAGGTCGCTGTAAAAATGTCTCCTCTTACAAGCCCCACCGAGGCTACGCAGTCCCTAAGTGCAATCAGTCCCAATGTCTCAAAGCTGAGACATAAAAACGTTAAATTTACCAGACGCCAACAAAGTGCACTCTCAAATCCTTCCATGAAAAGGTGTTCTTGAATTCCCTAGCAATTTGCCTTGTCTCCGGCTTACTCGGACGAATAGATTTATAGTGATCATAAGCACTGCTCAGCCCCACATATTTATCGGGTTCGTGGAGACTATACTGGACTGACTTACGTTTCAATCTGTGTCTTCGTCGATGTCCTGATCAACCCAACCTGAAGAGGATATTCGGCTCAGTGGATCAAACTACATTTACTGGCTCTTACCTCATGTATCATTGCAGTGAGAACTCGGATTTGATAGGCGCCGCGAGAAAACCCTTTCTGTAATTCAGTCATCAAGTAGACAATCCGAACGAAAAACCCTGCCAAAGAGATATATCTGATCCCCTTCCTGATACATTCGTGCTAACCATCCATATGCATCCTTGACAATGTCATCTATCCCCCTATCATCTGCCACATGAGCTCGTCAAAACAATCCACCTATAAAGTACGGACCATGCAATCGCCATACCAAACCTTTCGGTAACGGCTCTCTCTACACGGCTTATGATGTCTTGCGTTTTGGGACGCTTGCCAATACCATTGGAATAGTACGCATATTGTCTTGGACTAGCTGTTTCCAGATCAATACTTTCGAACAGCTTCACCACATTGGTATTCTATTGGATGGTAAGCTAAAATCGAGGAGGGGAGGGGGAGCACGTTACGTTCTGACCGAATTGTCTAGAAGTACCATCAATGCACACGACAAGGTTCCTTGTGTTTTTTGCCATTCTGGGATTGCACCGAGAACATCTGAAGGTTGAAGTCTGGAAATCGATTGACGACATGCGTGCGTGTCGAGTTGATGGACGATAGGGCGAACGGAGTTGAGGGAGACAGACGGGCCAGGCATACGTACTCAAATAGCGACAGCGTACACAGCGAATGATACACCCGCCTGGATGCAGGATACGGATGCTTGCCGTGTGGATGGTGTGGATGGCCCGGGTGTGCGTTTAACAGGGAAATTCATAATCGGCAATATACCGGAGATCTGATCCTTCTTGCATGCTTGTGGATAGTATGTTGCACCTCGCGAATTGTGGATGCACACCTCGTGGAACACGTCCTCCTTTAATTCATACCTATGGATGTGAGTATTGCCAGTGAGCCATGAAAGAAATCACTCACAGACCGCACCACCATTGCAGTGTGCACTATACTGGTTTGAGAAGTGCCTGTAATCGGGATCTCATCCCAGAGCCGAGCAACTGCGCCTTTTTCGCTTTCCTTAGGCTACGCAAAGTTGCAGACTGGGTCCTATAGGGTGTTTGACGGTGTGGATCGCTGAGAAGTTTGTAAGTTAAATAGGACTTTCGCTATCGTTATCCACGAGGCAACGCACCCTCGTTGGCGTCACTCTGTGTCCCCGAGTCCTCGAGGCTATGCGGCCCCAAACCCAGCTCGAAGGGCCTAGAACAGATGTCGGGGCCGGGTGAGCTGAACTAGGTTAAACATTGGCGCATGGGCCAAGTGGCGGTGCTGCCAGAACTTAGTTCGATTTTTTGAACGCACGCCTCAGGCATTTGGCAAGTTAATCACCGTGTCCAAGCAACCCTGAGTCACCAATATCGGACTACGCACTAATGGCTGTGCAGTGAGAACTTCGGCTCTCCCGGTTCGCACCAGGCTCGACCGTTTGGTACTTATGGGACTCAGGTGACGCTTCCGACCTGGGGAGGAGCGATGGGGCACAAGACTGGGTGCAGTTGAGATAAGGCAAATAAAGTCGATCGATTTAAATAGGTATCTTGCGTCGACTTTGAAAGGAGGGTACAAATAGTGCTACTGGTGTAATATAATATAATGTCGCAACATCACAATCATCACACAAATTATTGCCACTGACAATCTTCGTCAGCTGAAAGCCTAAATAATTGTTACATATGATGCCACAGAGCTCGTCTAACGATCCGGGAAAAGATATTCATACATTACTCAAGGAGGAACAGAAGCTATCTGTCAACAATACAGGGAGATTAGTACAAGAAACCTCATATTACGGAGCGAAAGGAAGCATCATGATTATCTCCTGGATGACACGGACGAAATCAGCACTAAACGCGGTTTAGTGATCGGTTCTGGTCAACTTCCAGTATTTCCTGTGCCACTGTTGAAAGTCGGTGCAGTGATATTAGACTCTGTTGCCATTATAGCGTTTTCGACATGATAAGTTATGTTAACCACTGAAGGAGAAGTGGGACACAATAGTGCTGTTTCTTGCGAATCATGGCTGGGCGCTTCCTGGAGGAGCATGCTCGCCGTATCCACAGTTAAAAGGCTCATGGCACAATCGTCTATCGGGGATCGACGATGAGTACTCCACTAATTCTTGAATCATCTCCTCACCGTTGTTCAATTGCGGGATGTCTGGATTGTCTTCGAAAGGATCCACTCGACCAGCATTTGAAACTATGGCATTCCATGCGGCATCTACTCTTTTCCGTTTAGCTTCATCGAAAGGGCCCTTGAACTTAATCGCAATCCCATCGACATGTTTGTTTGGAGGAAGGGGCCCTAAAGTATATGCTGGGCGTCAAGACTCAACATCTATGCCGAATTGTGAACTTGCCATCTATGCTGCGCAGCCTGAAACTAGGAACTGCACGAGTAAATCCTTCTCCAATCACCTCCTCTTTTTGTTTCCTCTGCATCTTCGCCGATGTACGCTATGTCTTGTGGTTAGTCTAAACAAATAACGGAGTAGTTGACTGCTCGACCTTCGTTTGAATATATAAAGATTTGGCTGCAGCATGGAAGATTACTTTTGCTCGGTGGTTCTTATATCTTGCCAACAATCCCGAGGGCTTTGGACGATTTAACAACTCTTCCTCCTCATCGAGCAGCCTGCAAGAAATGAGCGGATCACTGAGCCAAGTTTTGACATTTCCTGACCTGTAGTATTCAGCTCGTACATTCTCTTGGAAGGATTTGTCGTTTTGAAAATCGATGCCCAACTCAGCCATCTTATCCACTTCATCCAGCGTAGCGGTGAGTAAAACGCTGCCTTTGTGAATAGTATCTTCAGCCTCATAGTACTCGGCAGGAAAAATTTGCTTTGGAAACTTCGAGAGAACACCAAGACTGAAAGGGAGGATGACGGTAGTTTCGGTGGATTCGCTCATGGCGTGTACTAGTCCGGTGAGTGAGGAAGCAAGGAGAAGTGTAAACGCAGATGGGAATTTGTTCGGACATTATAAGATTGATAAATCGATTTCGTTGAGGCATCCTTTTTGAGACTAGTCAACGTACATGCGATATAAATGGCCTACTAACACTTACTTTGTCGACGACGGGGTCATCTTTCGGTATCCTACATAGAATTACCATGCATCTACATTCTTAAGCGCCGATTCAGCGCTGAATTTGCAGAATATAAATGGATAGGTGCCATAAATCGTTTGCCGGTCCAATCACAGTTCCCGCCGAGTCTCGCGTAGGCCGGCGAAAGCATTCAAGAACAACAACGTAAACGGTCGCTCTCCCAGATGTGCAGCATTGTTGGGATAATTGTTAATTGGCAATTTCTACATTTTACATCCCACAGCGCATCTCCGTAAAGACTCCGCGATACAATGCTGACTAATTAACATATGAAGTACAGTAGGCGCATGTTTGCGCATATTTTGCGACGTGTTGCCCATTGTGTGCTTGACATTCTAACCAAGTCAACTTTGGGCAAGCCTTCCAGCATATCGTTATGCCTGGCGTTGACCGAACACAGAGGGAACTCAAAATTTGGGGAACAACGGTCCGTTTCCGCCCAGAAGAACTCGATTCCAGGGAAGTCTGGTGGCGCGACCGATATCACCAATTGAGGACCAGCGGATATCTTCTACGTCCTCGGTACTCGCCGGAGTGGGTCCCCTCGTGGACCAAGTCAAACAGAAACTGGAAAGAGTGCGAAGACGGAAAAAGGCTACGAGCACGTACATTCGTCTATATTCGCACATAATCTGACTTGGTCCCCAGTTCAGCCAAATTATAGATGCGACACGGGTTTCGGACGGTAAAGTGGTCACTCTAAAGCAGATTTCCAGAGCAGAACACCCTTACGAGGTTGATATTGCATTGTACTTCTCTTCTGAGGACCTTGTCACGAGACCGGAAAACCATTGCATCCCTGTCTATGATGTTCTTTCCGTGGATGGAGATAATGGTTTTGTCATCATGGTGATGCCTCTGCTACGACCCTACGCCAATCCTCGGTTCGACACTATAGGGGAAGTCGTAGAGTGCTTCAGTCAATTGTTTGAGGTAATGTCACCCTTTATCACGAGCAGCACACGTTCAATCTCTTGCAGGGACTCCAATTCATGCACGGGCATCGTGTAGCACACCGGTGAGCGTAATAGTCGACGGTCTTGTCTTAGCTAACACCCCAACAGAGATTGCATGAGCTTGAACATCATGCTCGACCCCGACGATCTCTATCCTGAGTCCTTTCATCCGATAGAGACTGACTTGAACAAGGACTGTAGTGGTCGTGCCAAGCACTTTACACGCACCCAGAAACCTCCAAAATATTACTTTATTGATTTTGGCATTTCTCGCAAATACGATCCTACCATCATCGACCCTAGAGAAGTACCAATATGGGGTGGTGACAAGGACGTTCCCGAGTTTCAGAACTCCGATGAACCATGTGATCCCTTTGCCACTGATGTCTTCTATATCGGCAACGCTATCAGGATGGACTTTCTAGTAGTAAGTCATCCACTTCGCTGTTTGATCCCGTATGACACCGGACTTTCTAGGAAAGGCGAGGCTTTGAATTCATGAAACCTCTCATTGCCGATATGGTTCAGGAAGACCCAGCCAAACGCCCCAAAATGGATGAGGTGGTTGCACGGTTTGACGACATTCGGCGCAGGCTCCGTTCGCGCACATTACGCTCACGTGTCACGGATATCGACGAGGATCCATATGACCGGGTCATTCGTACTACCTCCCACTGGATACGTCGGATCGGGTTTGTCGTCAAAAGAGTACCTGCCATACCTGGTCCACTTTCCTAGGCGGCATCTACTTCATTTCCTGGTTATGTTAAGGTTGCATATATTTTTATAATTGGTGCTGGACGCAAGGTTACCCTTATGATCAACGAGTGTTTTGTTTTGTTTTGTCAATACTTGTGTGGTGCAATTGAGCTACGAATACTTCGACATATTTAGCTACCATTTCCTTTTCTTTGCCTCCTCTCTATGTGCATGCCACAAAGGGAAGTAGACAACTGCATGGTCTATACGCCCCGGTCGCTGCAGCCTTGGTCGATCATTTGAGCAGAGAAAACCACCCCCTAATGATTGTTGACAACTGATCGGTGTTTTTAGTATTCAAGCTAAGGTTTCCATCCAGGAACTCCACGATGATCTTGATGTCGCCACATTACACGATGACATCGTGAGCTGTCATGAAATCGACCCGCTTTGCTACTCAGATCTGATCATGCCAAAAGCGCTGGACTTCCCATTTCTCTCATGTGCTCGCCAATGCCCCAGCTGGTTAGTGATGTATTATTGGTATAATAATGCTGTCCACCGACCCGTACAAAGTCGGCTGGGATAATTCTACCCCACCTGCCATCACAGGGGTCCCTAAGACCGTGGTCGCCAAGGTACACCGATTCCACCAATCCCCGATTGTCTCGAATTTCAAGGGTGCCATTTATGCACATCCACAGTGGACAACTCAAATCTTTGACGATAGTCCCGATTGGTACCAGCTGCTTGTCAACGACGGTCGAAGAGGCTACGCGTTGAGCGCTTCGGACAATACGGTACAGATCGCTGCGTTCGAGGGGAAGCCCCATGTCCTCGGGATCGCACGTGTGGTACGTCGTCCGCTTTCCGGACGTGTATCACTAGCGAGTGCTCCAACCTCTGGATCGAGTTGAAAGTGTCTCCTGAGGCGCGATTCGCAATATCCAGGATATGAATACGGGTACTAAGTGGAACGGCCGTCGAGTTTCTTGGTGATGCCCGCGCGCTGGTGCTAAACAATTCAATAGATCGAGCTCGTTAGGCTCCCTGTCGGAGACGAAGGGCTCGAACCATTCGAATTCAGCTTGACGTTCTCTGGTTGAGTACCGCCGGCTGCTATGGTCTTGCGCAACTTTCTGGGAGTGGATTAGCCACCATCGATGTAATTACCGGATACTCGGATGTGACTTCATCTTGTTATCTCCGCGCGTTTGTCGACGCTGGTCTGTAGTCGAACGTAGTGCATAAAGACCATTGAAATGTCATCAAGTAAGAAGGGTGACTTTCCGCTTGTGCTGTGATCATTCGAGCTGGAAAGCGTGGTCGTCAAGATGCCTTGCCTACATCGCCGTTAGCGTGACGGAAAGGTCGTATTATCGGAGCTGAATGTGACAGGCAACAGCTTGGGAGACTGTCAACCTCCGGGTAACCGCCGACCGCGACGCCCCGGGGTGCTAAACCTGGAAGCTCGACATCGTGCTGTCAACCTATCACGGTGTCTGGCATCGTAAAGAGAGCCGCCTTGCGAGGAATCTCCATGCGAATCCAGATCAAAGAACAAGCGAAGACGATGCTATTCAGTTTGGAGCAACTGCAAAGTTCAGTAGAGGTTAGAGGAAATACATGGGGTGTGTGTCAGAAACCCACGTCAGATGTATTGTAAATCGAGGCGCACTAGGGAATTTCCACTGCCACCTGTAAGTAGTAGCGATCAGAGTGGCGGATCTTGCAAGGCTGCGAGTCCCCACGAACCGTTGTTACACTGAGTTTGTACGGAATGCTGGGTATGTTTCTTTCTCTTGCCTTCCACGTCCTAGTAATCTGATGTCCTACAGTTGTCGGTCTCACAGGCGGTATTGCCACTGGAAAGTCAACCGTCGCGGCTCTGCTCGCTTCACACGACATCCCCATCATCGATGCCGACCTCATTGCGAGACGGGTCGTCGAACCTGGCACGCGCGGGCACAAGCACATCGTCAAGGCCTTTGGAAAGGATGTCCTTTTACCCTTGAACGGGACCTCTGGCTCGACCCCGGACGCACACGACCAAGACTGGTACACCCACCCCATCGACCGCAAGAAGCTCGGCAGCATCATCTTCAACGACGAGAAGAAGCGCAAGGTTCTGAACGGCATCGTGCATCCTGCCGTGACGCGGGCTATCCTTTGGGGCGTGCTCAAGGCGTGGCTGAGAGGCGAGAAGATCGTGGTCGTAGACGTGCCGCTGTTGATCGAAGGTGGTCTCTGGAAGTGGATGGGCAGGGTCGTCGTGGCATACTGGTGCGTTCCCCGTATCGCTGCTTGCTGTTTCGTGCGACGACGTCTCT
>JBBPMV010000398.1:0-17166 GCA_038090495.1 Heimioporus retisporus | reverse complement strand
TTGCTTCTCTTTCTTTTTGAACTTTCTTCACTTAGTTATAGTTGTTCCACAACCTTCTATGGCTTTCCATTGCACAGTATATAAGCCTAAGTACTTCATCCCTTGTACTCTAGCTTAGTCCTGCTCAATTCCACCTTGTTCCCTTTGCTCCCCTCCTCATAAACTCGCTGCTACCTCCTTGGTAGGCAGACTTACCTTCAAACCACCTGCTATACGTCCTAGCAGGCAGAACCCTTGACCCTGAGCAGTGAGTCCCTTGTCATTGCCTCAAACCCTTGACCCTATATTCTAGTTCTTTGAGCCTATGCTCATTCCTACCTGGACCAAGCATAACAAAAGGACTAAGCTCTATGTTTTAGGACTATCATTGTTATAGATCCTTCACCATTCCTCCCAGGACCTCCTCCCACAGAGAACGAGCTCTGCACAGTACACACAGGCTCACCACAGTAGAACTCCCCTCAGAACTTTGTCCTCATTGTCCTCCCCCTCTGAACAATCCCACCTAGACCCAGACACTACCCTTCCCACTGCTGCTGAGCAACAGGAAGACATCAACCTCACCCACCAACTCTCCTTGGTGCTTCACATCTCCAGGAATCCCACACCACCTTCCCCCACCCCAACCACTTCTCATCCCCCTCTATTCCCCTTCCAAGCACCTCACCCTACCCCTGCCCCTCCTCCTCTTGTCCACACCTTCACCTCCACCCAACTTCTCCCACCTTTCACACTGTTATGATTCATACAGACCCCTATTCTTTTTCTTCCTCTTCCTTTGACTTCTCCTTTCTTCCTGGACACTATGGACTTATTTCATCTCCTAGATCGCGACTCTCTCACATGATCAGTTGAGCCTGACCATTCTTTTCTTAGAATTCCTATGCGTTTCCACTTGCGCTGCCTTGCACTATTTATACTTATGATTTCCCTTCATCATGGACAGCTTCACTGATCGCAATTCACTGCACATTATACTTAGAACCCATAGCCTTATGGCTATTCTACCACTACTCAGGATGACTCCCCTAGACAGAGCCTTTGGGCCGCCTCAGTAGTATATATACCCAGCTGCCATGTACATTATCGCTAAGCAATTCCTACTTGGGTTTTCGCCTTCACCAGTCTCACCTCAGCTCCTCATCCCAAGGGAATTGTGCCCCTTACTCCTTGTCCTTCGCCTCGGGTGTCCTAGAGAAAGAGGAACCCTTGATCATCTCTATTACAAGACTTCCTAGATCTCCAGTAGTCTAACTACCCAACCCTGAAACCTTGAAACCTTCGTCTCTGGCTGTGACCCCAAGACTCCTCGGCTCGTCCCTGACTACATCAGCCCCTCATAACTCCCTTCAGCTAGTTAATCTAGGCTGAACCCTTTGACCCATGGTCCTTTGACTTGTGCAGGTGATCCTACCAAGTCTTCGCTTGTTCCTACCCGGACCAAGTGTAACAAAAGGAATTGCTTTCTTCCAGTGAGCTACCATTGCTGTAGTCTCCCACCATTTCACACCAACGCCCCAAAAACCTCAGACCCCCAGGGAACCTTCAAGTTCCAGACAACTGCTTCAGAGAAGAAGCCATTGCAGAAACCTTCCCTGACGACTCAGATTCATCTGAACAAGAACAATCGCCAGTAACGACCCACCCAGAAGATACAGATATCATCATCCCAGAAACACAAACCTTAGACCAACACTTGTCACAACAACTCTCAGAACAGTTATCTGTTCAAGAACCAGACTACTTTGACGAAGAATTCCTTGAAGCTGCCGCAGACCTCACACGGACCACCACCCCAGTACCACCCCTTCAAACCCACCCTGAAGTCCCCTACTCCTTCAAACCTACCAGACCAAACATGCCTGACATGGCCGAACAAGAAACCCCCTTGCACCCTAGACCCACAGAACTCAGACTAGGAACCCCAGAACCCTTTGATGGGAATGCAACCACAGCCAAAGCATGGGCTGCCACCGTTACCTTCTACCTCACGATCAACAAAGAAGTTTACAACAACAATGCTAAGAAAGTAGCATTCGCTCTCTCCTACATGACCAAAGGATCTGTCACCACATGGGCCGCAACTTACAGAGAAACCATCCTTACCTCCAAGCCAAACACAGATGGGAACATCTCATTCTCATGGGATGACTTCTCCAAGAAGTTCAAAGAACACTTCTGCGATGGACATGATACCCGAGCCACCACCATCTCCTGGCTCTCCACACACTGCATCTCTACCCGAGTCACCCAGAACAAACTTGCCAAATATATTGCCGACTTCTGCAATAACGTCCAGATCTCTGAGATCACCGACGAAAACATTCTCATCAGCTACTTCTCAGCTGGACTCCCAGTGTACCTCATGCACCAAATCATGTCTATGGATACCATTCCCTCCAAGATCAAGGAATGGTACAACAAGTCCATCCACTTCTTCTCCCAATTTCAGAAAGCAGACGACATCGCTTGCTTCAATCGATCTTCCCACACTGCCCCACATCAAACATTCGGTCGCCAACCTCATCGCCCCTCCCGTGACCTGAATGCTATGGAAGTCAACACGGTCAGAATCGACTGACTCTCCCCTGAAGAATGAAAATGATGCATAGATCAGGGACTCTGCTTCTGATGCTGTCAGAAAGGGCATACCTCTTACCAGTGCCCTAAATTCCCCAACCAAACCCCACAAACCCATCAATCCTTCCCAAAGAAGGTACGACAAACTACAGCATTGTCCATTATGGAAGAAGAAGAAGAAGAAGCTATGTCATATGAAGAAGGACCCACTCCATTAAACAACTGGGTTTTTAGAATGGAGGACTCGACCAATGCAAACCCCCTCCCCAACTAGATGCGTGCCTGTATTTACCTCCAAAATTCAAAATGCTATTTATATTCCCATTTCAATTTTGCGTGCATCTACAAACATTGGCACTCAAGCACTCATCAACTCCAGCGCATCAATATCCTGTGTTGATTGGCATTTTGCCAAAAGAAACAAACTACCCCTCGAACGACTTTCCACACCCATACCTGTACACAATGTGGACCAATCCCAAAACAAGCATGGAGATATCAAGTTCACCACCGAAATCCCCATTCACCTCAACAACATTGTACATCGGTACAATTCCACGTAATGCATTGCAGAAAGGAAAATGTTATCCTCAGACATCCCTGGTTGAAAGACACCAACCCTACTATCAACTGGACTACAGGAAAAGTCAACATCTCTGACTCCACAGATCAAACCAAACAACTCTACACCCCATGAAACTCCCACAGACCTATAAACCACACCCAGATGGAACACGATTCCAAGAAAGACCACTTATGTCGATATCTCAACTTCGAAGACCCCTACCACTTCTGCGAACGGGCATATGACATTAACATCATAGATCGCATCATTAAATATGGATGCAAAGCATACCCCCTTGGATCCCCCATGGTTAGAAAGTTAACCAAAGCCACCAAGCTCTCAATGCAAGCCAATCCCACTGACACTACCATCCTCCCTGACAAATACAAAGAATATGAAGAAGTATTCTCCAAAGAAGCCAACAACCATGTACCCCCATCCCGCTCATATGACCACGAGATTAATCTCGACGAAACATTCAAACCAAAAGTTGGGAAGATCTACCCCCTCAACCCCGAGGAAAGAAAAGCCACAGAAGATTTCCTCAACAAGAATCTCGCAGCAGGGAAAATCTGACCATCCAATTCCCCCCAAGCCTCACCTTTCTTCTTTGTTAAGAAAAAGAATGGAGGACTTTGCCCCTGCCAAGACTATCGCTACGTCAATGAACATACAATCAAAGATGCCTACCCCCTTCCCCTAATCTCCAACCTTGTCAATAAACTAAAAGATGCCAAAGTCTTCACAAAGTTCGACGTCAGATGGGGATACAACAATGTCTGGATAAAAGATGGACATCAATGGAAGGCCACCTTCATCACCCACAAAGGACTCTTTGAACCCACTGTTATGTTCTTCAGGTTAACCAACTCTCCCACCACCTTCCAAAGATTCATGAACGACTCTTTCAGAGATATGATCACGGAAGGATGGCTGATCATCTACATGGATGACCTCCTCATCTTCTCTCCCAATGAAGAAAGCCACACTGAAAGGACCGAAAGGGTCCTCCAACACATGAAGGAACTAGATCTTCACCTCAAATTGTCCAAATGTTACTTTGCTACCAAAGAAGTAGAATATCTAGGAATGATCGTCAAACCAGGGACCCTAGCTATGGATCCCGTCAAACTCGATGGGATCAAGGGGTGGCCAATCCCGGCCAAAATCAAAGATGTGTGATCCTTTCTAGGATTCGCCAATTTCTACAGAAGGTTCATCCCGACCTACTCAAACATTGCTTGCCCCCTTCTCGACCTTACCAAGAAAACCACCCTGTGGGCATGGACCGATAAATGCCACAAAGCCTTCAAAGAACTCAAACAAAAGTTCTTATCCCAACCAGTCCTACAATTCCCCGACCTCGCCAAACCATTCGCCATCGCAACTGACGCCTCCAAGTACACTACCGGAGGCATCTTACTCCAAATCGATGACAACAGGGATTGGAAACCCTGTTCCTACCTCTCCCAATCTTTCTCCCCTGCAGAAAGAAATTACGACATCTACGATCGAGAACTCCTTGCAGTCATTAGAGCTCTCAAAATGTGGAAACAATACCTCAAGGAATGTCCTACCCCAATCCAAGTTTTCACCGATCACAAAAATCTCACATATTTCCGACAACCACAAGACCTCAATCACCGACAAGCCCAGTGGCTACTGGACCTAGCTGACTTTGACCTCCAATTAATCCATGTCCCTGGAACTTCCTTAGCAGGACCAGATGCCCTCTCCTGCTGCCCTGATCTCATCCCTGATGACAAAACTGACAATCACAATGTCACTATGCTTCCCAAATCCCTATTTGTCAACCTCATCGACACTGCACTAACCGACAAACTAAAGATCTCCTCCAAGAAAGACCCCCTAGTCCTGGACTCCTTGCAAGCCTTATTGGAAGAAGTCCCCACTGCCCTGCACTCCCACCTCTCGGACTGGAAATATGACACCGGAATACTCACCTATTGTTATGATTTGCCCCTATTCTTTTCCTTTGTCATCCTTGTCTGTCATCATCGGCATTACCTGATGCTTCTACTTTGATAGAGTGTTCTAGAACATACAACATGTTCGTCGCACATCCTTATCTTTGCTATCTTTGCTTCTCTTTTCCTTTCAAACATTCTTCGCTTAGTCATAGTAGTTCCATAACCTTCTATGGCCTTCCATTGCATAGTATATAAGCCTCAGTACTTCGTCCCTTGTACCCCAGCTTAGTTCTGCTCAATCTTACCTTGTTCCTCTTCGTCCCCTCATCGTAACTCGCTGCTACCTCTTTGGTAGGCAGACTTACACTCAAACCACCTGCTATATGTCCTAGCAGGCAGAACCCTTGACCCTATGTTCTAGTTCTTTGAGCCTATGCTCATTCCTACCCAGACCAAGCATAACAAAAGAACTAAGCTCTATGTTTTAGGACTATCATTGCTATAGATCCTTCGCCATTCCTCCCAGACCCACCTCAGCTTTAGAACGAGCCCTATTGCATTCGCATAGGCTCACCACCACAGAACTCCCCTCAGACACTTTGTCCTCATCGTCCTCACCCTCTGAAACATCCCAAGACCCAGACACCACCCTTTCCACCATTGTCGAACAACAGGAAGACATTGACCTTGCTCACCAATTCTCATCGGTGCTTCACATCCCCAGGGTTCCCATGCCACCCTCCCCCACCCCAACCACTTCTCACCCCCCTCTATTTCCCTTCCAAGCGCCTCACCCTGCCCCTGTCCCTCCTCCTCTTGTCCACACCTTCGCCTCTACCCTACCCCTCCCACCTTTCGCACCCCCTCCAACAATGACCACCATCTCCAAACCAGTCGAACTTCGCATCGGCTCTCCTGACGTCTTTGATGGTGATTACACCAAGGCCACTATCTGGTTAGACTCTATCCAGACCTACCTTCTTGTCAATGAAGAGGTCTACAACACTGAGGCAAAAAAGATCGCCTTTGCCCTCTCTTACATGAAATCTGGAGCTGCCTTGACCTGGCCTTCTTCTTTTCGAAAAGACGCCCTCTCCCTGAACACCAATGACAACACCAAAGGCTTTGGCGATTTCAAGGACTTCATTATAGCCTTCAAAACCACCTTCGAACACCACGACACCCGAGCCTTGGCTATCACTTGGCTCTCCATCCAATGAATGACTGGCAATGCTGGCATCCCAGAACTTACTTTGTTTATTTTGGAGTTCCAAAACAAGGTCCAGATCAGTGAGATTGTGGACGAGAACGTCCTTATTGGATATTTTTTGACAGCCCTGCCCGTCCGCCTCATGCATCGCATCATGTCCATGGACACCATCCCCACCAAGATTGATGAATGGTACTCCAAGGCCGTTCATTTCCTCACTCAATGGGGAAAGGCCGAAGACATCGCCAAGAGGAACAAATCCGGCTCCTCCACATACCATTCATTCACCTCCTCCTCCTCATCCACCTGCCCCTCAAAAGACCCTGATGCCATGGACATAGATGCCATCAAACTCGGGAAACTCACCCCTGAAGAGTGTCGCCGATGCATTGCAGAAGGACGTTGCTTCCGATGCAGAAAGCCCAGCCATCTCTCCAATGAATGCCCTGGCTCCAACAACCCTAGGCCAAAGAAGACTTCAGAGAAAAAGGTTAGAAAGGTCAAAGAAGTTCCCCAACTAAGAGAAGTTGAGGACGATGATGATGAAGAAACCGTGGCTCAGATCTCCTTTGCCATCCCAGGTGAGGATTTTTAGATGGAGGACGTACCCCAACACAATGACCCTCCTTTTCTTGTGCGTCTGTACTTGTATCGTTGATAACCAAACAGTCTATGCAAATCCCTGTTCACATCGTCGAACCCTCGCACCTGAAAGCTGTTGGTCCTCGTGCTCTGATTGATTCAGGAGCACAAATTTCATGCATCGACTGGGACTTTGTCCGAAAACACAAACTCCCAAAAACCAAACTCACTGCCCCCATCACTGTTAACAACGTCAACCAATCTGCCAATAAGAGTGGTCAAATTCGCTTCACCACCTCCCTCTTTGTCCGCATTGGATCTGTGGCCCACCAGGTCACCTTCTATATCCTCAACTGTGGAAAAAAGAACATCATTCTTGGACTCCCTTGGCTTAAGGAAATCAACCCCACCATCGACTGGACCACTTGCGAGTTGTCTATTCCTCTAGAGTCCAATCAATCCGATCGCCTCTATCAGAGACACACCTGACCCCCTCCTCCGACACCTGCCATCCCCACTCCTTGACCCCCTTGCCACGTCAACATCGACACCATCTGGGACGGATGCCTCTTTGACTACATGCAGAAGGAAACTCAGCAGCAACACCTCCTCCGAAACCACGATGTCCAAGTCATCCAAAGGATCATCCGATGCGGATCTCGTTTTGTCCCAAACACCACTATTGCCAAACTCACCACTGCCACAGAGCTTGCTATGGCTGCTGAGAAAGTGAAACCCAAACCTGTTCTTCCACAGGAATACGCCGACTTCGCTTCCGTCTTCTCAAAGGAAGCAACCGACCATGTACTCCCCAGCCGACCCTATGACCACAAGATTAACCTTGACAAGTCCTTCACCCCGAAAATCGGCAAACTTTACCCCCTCTCTCCTGATGAAAAGGCAGCTACTGAAGCCTTTCTTGACGAAAACCTAGCAGCTGGGAAGATCCGCCCATCAAATTCTCCCCAAGCTGCTCCCTTCTTCTTTGTCAAAAAGAAGGATGGAGGTCTTCGCCCTTGCCAGGACTACAGATACATCAATGAACATACTGTTCGAGATGCCTACCCCCTTCCCCTCATCTCAGATCTCGTCGATAAGCTCAAAGGAGCTAAAGTCTTTACCAAATTTGATGTCTGTTGGGGCTACAACAATATTTGCATCAAAGATGGACACCAATGGAAGGCAGCCTTCATCACCCACAAAGGTCTCTTCGAACCCACTGTCATGTTCTTTGGACTTTGCAACTCCCCCGCGACCTTCCAACGTTTCATGAATGACTCTTTCAGAGATATGATCGCCGAAGGATGGCTTGTTATCTACATGGACGACCTCCTTATCTTCTCCCCCAATGCTAAGACTCATGAAGAACGCACCAAACGTGTCCTGCAACATATGCAAGAGCTCGACCTTCATCTTAAGCTCGAGAAGTGCAAGTTCGCAACCTTGGAAGTCAAATACCTGGACATGGTCGTTCGCCTGGATGAACTCACCATGGACCCGGTCAAATTGGATGGTATCCGAGAATGGCCTACACCCTCCAAGGTCAAAGACGTTCGCTCCTTCCTTGGCTTTGCCAACTTCTACCGATGTTTCATCCCTAACTACTCTAACGTCGCTCACCCCCTCCTTGACCTCACCAAGAAGAACCAACCCTGGAATTGGTCCCCTTCTTGTCAGGACTCCTTCGACGAGCTGAAGAAGCTCTTTCTCTCCCAACCGATCCTCCACCTCCCCAACCCCGCCCGACCCTTTGCCATCGCCACCAATGCCTCCAAATATGCCTCTGGGGGTGTCCTCCTACAGACTGATGCCAATGGTGACTGGCATCCATGCTCCTACCTGTCGCAATCCTTCTCCCCCATGGAACGAAACTACGACATCTATGATCATGAACTTCTTGCGGTCATTCGGGGTCTCAAAGCTTGGCGACATTATCTCCAAGGATCCCCCTTTCAGGTTCAGGTCTTCACAGATCATAAGAACCTGACCTACTTCTGACAGCCCCAGAAGCTCAACTGTCGACAAGCTCGATGGTTGCTTGACATCTCTGATTTTGACCTCCATCTCACCCATGTTCCCGGAACCTCCCTTGCCGCCCCTGATGCTCTCTCCTGTCGCCCTGACCTCCTCCCAACCACCAACGACAACAACAACAATGTTACCCTCCTGCCAGATTCCCTCTTTGTCAACGTCATCAACATTGCCCTCCAGGAAAAGCTAGCCTCCTCCACCTCCGACCCTCTCATGCTTGACACACTCTGCGCCACCACAGGTGACGTCCCCGCTCGCTTTCACTCTCGACTCTCCAATTGGCAATATGATGCTGGCATCCTGACCTATCAAGGCCACGCCTACATTCCCCCAGACCTCCAGAAATCTGTCGTTGAGCAACACCATGATCATTTCACTGCCAGCCACCCCGGTTACTTGAAAACTCACCAACTCATCAGCTCCAAATTCTGGTGGCCTGGCCTTGCCCAATTCGTGCGGAAATATGTCAAAGGCTGCACCTCTTGCCAGTTGGCAAAGGCCAACACCCACCCCACCATCCTTCCTCTCTGCCCCATTTCCTCTTCTTGCTCTCACCCCTTCCAGCAGGTTTCTTGCGACTTAATCACGGATCTCCCCCTCTCTGATGGCTTTGACAGTCTTTTGGTTGTGGTAGACCATGGGCTTACTAAGGGGGTGATTCTTTGCCCTACGAAGAAGTCTGTCTCCGCTGAAGGGATTGCCTCCCTCTTTTTCCACAAGGTTTACACTTGGTTTGGCCTCTACGACAATATCATCTCAGATCATGGTCCCCAGTTTGCCTCTGCCTTCGCCAAAGAACTTGGATGACTCCTTGAATACGACCTCTCCCTCTCCACCACCTATCACCCCCAGTCTGACAGAGAAACAGAACATGTCAACCAAGAAGTTGAGACCTATCTTCACATCTTCTGTGGCAACTCTCCCTCCACATGGTCCCAGATGATCTCCCATGCTGAATTTGCCCACAACCACTGCCCTCACTCCATCACCAGCAAATCCCCCTTCTTCCTCACCTACGGCTTTGAACCTCACCCCCTCCCCACTGTCATTGCTGAATCCAACCTCCCAGCAGTCAAAGAATGACTGAAAACCCTCTCCGCCACTCGAGACGAAGCTCTGGCAGCCCATGAACTTGCCAGACAAGTCATGAAAGCTCGATCCCACAGTAAATTTACTCCTTTTTGTAAAGGTGACAAGGTTTGGCTAGAAGCCTGCAACCTGAAATGCCTTATCTCCCACCCGAAGTTCGCTCCCAAGCGAGAAGGGCCCTTTACCATTGTCCAGGTGCTATCTCCACTCGTTTATAAACTCCGCCTTCCTTGTACCTGGAAGATTCATAATACATTCCACGCCTCCCTCCTATCATCCTATCGCAAAAACAACGTACACGGCCCGAAATTCCCTTCCCCCCCACCTGACCTCATTGATGGAGAAGAAGAATATGAGATGGAAAAGGTGATCCGACACAAGGGAACCCCAAACAACCGCCGCTTCTTGGTCCGATGGAAAGGATACTCAGCCAAAAAAGACTCTTGGCTTCTAGAATTGGAGTTCAAACATGCCAAGGAAATCCTCCTAGACTATAAGAAGCTTCACCCTTCCATCTTCCCTCCACCGTCTTCCCCACCATCATCTCGTCACCATGCCCAACATCTCCCCCAGTCACTCCTTCTCCACTGAAGCTGATGCTGGCTGGAACCTGCCTCCCAAACTCCCTCACCTAGAAACCTTAGACCATACCTGGGATGGCCCGTGGCCCCCCTCTCCTATCACCACTGAACCTGTCGTTAACCCCCCTCATTTTGCCTCCCATCTTCGCTGCGACCCTTTCTCTTCCATTCAACAGGGATGTATGCTTTCATTTCTTGACAACTCTAACCTTCGTATTGCCCTTCGAAACCATTTGGACCCTTCTTCTCCTCTCTATTCCCTCTTTCACATATACATCAAACTTTCACATCTCTGCTCCCATGCCAACCTCATCGCTGATGACACTGCTTGCATGCACCACGCCTTCCGCATCAGACACATGGTCTACTGGCAGGGCGTACTGAGTGCACCAACAGGGGAATGCAGCCAGGTGGTCGAGTTCAAACCCTGATGGGGTGCGAATTTTGTGACCTTTAAGACTCCGATTAAAAACCATCCAACTCTTGGCAGTGCACATCGCCTTGAGACAGGACACCCCTGGTACGTGATGGCTTGGTCATGGGCTGGTAACCCGGACTCCAGGTCCTCTCATGTATTGGTTAGTCTCTCCTGCATGGGTTGTACTCCCTAGCAAGGTTGCCATGGGCCAGACATGGTTGTAAAAGGCGAGGCCTGGTGGGCCCGACAGCCAAGAGGCTTAGGGTAACAGGAAGCCTAGCTGTGAAGTGGGTGAGCCGTAGGCCTTCAGTAGGACCCCACACAGGGGAGCTGCTGTTGGTGCTCGAGAGGACAGACACCCAGGTCGGTCATAGGTGTGCCATGTTCATTGTTGCCGTGCTCAGGGCCCTGGGAAGCCTTGCGACAGACAATACGGGAAGTGAACTAGGTATGTGTTTGGCTTAAGATGTAAACATGACTTGGATTAGGGGTACTGGGAGAGATGTGTCGCCCAGCCACCGACGGTCCTTGCCATGACCGAAACCCACCACACCATTCAAGAACTCGTCATATCCACCATGCACCAATTGGAGATGGATGACCTGACTTCGGACATTCAGCGTTACGTGGAACATCTAAATATGAGGTCTAACACTGACGAACGATCCCCTGAGGCCTCTAGTGCCCCCTTGACTATTGAGGAATTAGCCTCCATTGAATGAATGGAGGTTGCTTGGGAAGGCGAAAGGAACTGCCCTCTACCAGAGACCCACCCTCTTTACAATCATGCATGTTTTCATTGCCATCACCTCTCTCATGTCCAGGCTAACTGTGTCTACTACCGTTGTCGTCACTGCAACCAACATGCCCCAGGCCATTTGGCATATCAATGCCCCCTCCTCCGTCGCCGGTCTCCTGCTCCCCTCATTCCCTCCTCATCCTCCTCATCTCAGTCCTCTCGTCACTCCCATAGATCTCGGACCTCCTCATCTTCCACTTCCACTCACCCCCTCGCACAGCGTCTCTCGTCTCCTCCTGTCCCCCATACTCCCCTCCCCATTCCCCCTCCCTCTGGTCGTCGCCATCGTCAATGCCTCCCTTGTTCTAACATCGAACTTCGTCGACTCTCTGGTATGCCAGCCGACAGATCTCTCGATGTCGATAAAGAGTGGGGATACCCTGACTACGACGCCTCTGCTGTGGCTAACATGACTGGCTCCCCTGGTGGTGATTGCTGCATGGACCTCTAGTTTGTTTTCTTCTTCTTACCTCTTGTTTCTCACTGTGATTTCGAATGTACTCCGGGGGTAATGTTACACTTCACCCCTATTCTTTTCCTTTGTCATCCTTGTCTGTCATCATCAGTGTTACCCGATGCTTCTACTTCAATAGAGTGTTCTAGAACATACAACATGTTCATTGCACATCCTTATCTTTGCTATCTTTGCTTCTCTTTTCCTTTCGAACATTCTTCGCTTAGTCATAGTAGTTCCATAACCTTCTATGGCCTTCCATTGTGCAGTATATAAGCCTAAGTACTTCGTCCCTTGTACCCCAGCTTAGTTCTGCTCAATCTTACCTCGTTCCTCTTCGTCCCCTCATCGTAACTCACTGCTACCTCTTCAGTAGGCAGACTTACACTCGAACCACCTGCTATATGTCCTAGCAGGCAGAACCCTTGACCCTATGTTCTAGTTCTTTGAGCCTATGCTCGTTCCTACCTGGACCAAGCGTAACACCTATCAAGGGCAGGTATACATCCCCAATGGCCCTGACCTCCACTGCTCCATTGTCCAACACTGCCATGATCACCCCTCCGCAGGACACCCTGGCTTCCCGAAGACCCAGCAACTGGTCTCTGCTGAATTCTGGTGGCTGGGACTTGCCACTTTCGTCAGGAAATACAAGGAGGGCTGTTCCCACTGCCAACAGGCCAAGGTCAACACGCATCCCACGACACCGCCTCCCCTCCCAATCCCCTCCAGAAGCTCCCAACCCTTCCAACAAATCTCTTGTGACCTGATCACTGGCCTTCCGGAATCCATGGGATTCGACTCCTTACTGGTTGTGGTCAACCATGGGCTTACAAAGGGGGTAATTTTATGCCCAACACTGAAAACCACCCCTGCCGAAGGAATTGCCACTCTTTTCTTCAACAAAGTATACAAAAGATTCAGACTATACAACAAGATAATCTCTGACCGAGGACCCAATTCGCCTCCAACTTCACAAAAGAACTAGGAAAATTACTCAGATACGACCTCTCCCTCAACACTGCCTATCACCCCCAAACTGATGGAGAGACTGAAAGGGTCAACCAGGAAATAGAAACCTACCTACAGATCTTCTGTGGTAACAACCCCACCACATGGGCTGAACACATCACCAATGCAGAATTCGCCCATAACCACCGCCCACACTCTGTCACTGGAAAATCCCCATTCCTTCTCATGATGGGCTACCAATCCTGCCCCCTCCCCACAGTTATTTCTGAAACACGGTTACCTGCACTGGAAGCTCACCTCAAAGAACTATCGGCCACCTGCAATGAAGCCCTGGCTGCACATGATCTCGCATGCCAGCTCATGAAATCCTGCTATCACAGAAAATTCACCCCCTTTGCCAAAGGAGACAAAGTCTGGCTGGACACCAAGAACCTCAAAAGATCCATTGTCCATCCCAAACTCTCTGCCAAAAGAGAAGGCCCCTTCACCATCACCAAAGTACTCTCCCTGGTTACCTATCAACTACAGCTCCTGATCACCTGGAAAATTCACAATGTCTTCCACACCTCACTACTTTCCCCCTATCACAAGAACAGCATACACAGCCCAAACTTCCCCTCTCCGCCACCGGATCTGATCAGTGGAGAAGAAGAATACAAAATAGAACAAATCATCAGACACCGTGGCAACCCCTCTCACAGGCAGTACCTCATGAGATGGAAAGGCCATTCCCCTGAAGACGACTCTTGGGTACCAGAAAAAGATCTATCACACGCACAGGACATCCTCGCAGAATATAAACTCCTCTGACCCACCGCTTTTCCCCAGATATCCAATCGCCCACCACAACGTACCACCAATTCCTCTCCACCCAAACACTCTTCAAACTAGTTCTACTCGACCTAGCCATTCCTCTCCCCGAAACCATGTCCTCCTCTGCCAACACCCCCATCTCCCCTCCCACGTCTGCTGTCACCGCCTCCTCCGGACCCTTCATCCCCTCACCCCCGACCCTGACCTCCACTTCCCCCCTCTTCTCCAACCTCACCGCCTCTTCTGTAGGAACCGCCTCCTCCTTCCATCCTACCCCTGTCCACCCAGAATACCCCATCCACGTCCACCACCTCATCTGCTCCACCTGCCAACTCCTATTCCACTGGGTACTCACCCACAAAGTGGCCCACCGCTACCTAGAAACTGACCACCGCTACGCCTTCTGCATGGAGGTAACCCACGTCATACAAATGTTTGACTCTAATAGGGCCCAAGAGGCCTTCCTCATCTCCAGACCCTCCCCCAATGACATCCCTTAAAGAGTATTGGTGACACAACAGCGTCAAGAAATCTTCGACACTCTCTGCCACCTTGGCTTTGGCCATTTCATCCAAGAACTCATCCCCGCCACCATCCTCCGCCCCATATTACAGCCTCTTATCGAGGCCTTTAGCGTCAACAAAAGACACATGTACTTTTCAGATCAATCCATTGCCTTCACCCCTGCCATTCCCTGCCATCTCCTGAATTCTGACTCCTCCTTTTGAGGACGATCTCCTACCCCTCACCCTAACCAGGAGAACATCGAACCTCTCCCCACCCCTGCACACACCCCCGCCACCCTACGAGCAGCCTTGTCCCTGCTCGACCTCTCCAACACCCGCCCCCAAGACTTCCACCTGGTCACCACTGGGACAGCCCCATTCCCCATACCCGTCAACACCCCAATGGAGGAAACCCCTACCCCTGCTCCCACTGGATGGGAACTGGAACACCAGACTGACTCCCATCCCTCCAACAAATGCCTCCACTGCCACCACTGCAAGAAATGTGGACACCACACCTGGGATTGCAGCAACTTGGCCTGCCGTCATTGCCACTCCTGGGCACCCAGACATCGCCCTTCTCACTGCACCCTCTGCCCCTGCAAACACTGCCTCAAGAGCATTGGGACCAACCCTTGCAACCCCCCTCACCACACTCATGAACCCTGTCACTACTGCCACTATGAACATGGGCACAGCTGGGGATGCTCTGGTTTCCACGACAGGAACAACTCCTGGGGAAATACTGAAGATAGCTGGAACCCCACTACCGACGACGACGTCTCATGGGCTTGGGACAATGTTGACTTTGAGGTCGACGATGCTGACCACATCAACAACAAAGGGGAAGCCTTCGATTGAGGTGAACTCAGGGATTTCACCATACAACGGGGGTAATGTTACGATTCATATGGACCCCTATTCTTTTTCTTCCTCTTCCTTTGACTTCTCCTTTCTTCCCGGACACTACGGACTTATTTCATCTCCTAGATCGCGACTCTCTCACATGATCAGTCAAGCCTGATCATTCTTTTCTTAGAATTCCTATGTGTTTCCACTTGTGCCACCTTGTGCTATTTATACTTATGATTTCCCTTCATCACGGACAGCTTCACTGATTGCAGTTCACTGCGCATTATACTTAGAACCCATAGCCTTATGGCTATTCTACCACTACTCAGGATGACTCCCCTAGAGCTTGTCCCTGACTACATCAGCCCCTCATAACTCCCTTCAGCTAGTTAATCTAGGCTGAACCCTTTGACCCACAATCCTTTGACTTGTGCAGGTGATCCTACCAAGTCTTTGCTTGTTCCTACCTGGACCAAGTGTAACACACACCTTCCCCTACAATGACTACCCTCTCGAAACCAGTCAAACTTTGCATCAGCTCCCCTGATGCCTTTGATGGTGATTACACCAAGGCAACCATCTGGTTAGACTCTGTTCAAACCTACCTTCTTGTCAATGAAGAGGTCTACAACACTGAGGCAAAGAAAATTGCCTTCACCCTGTCATACATGAAGTTTGGAGCTGCTCTTACCTGGGCCTCCTCTTTTCGCAAAGCAGCCCTCACCCTTGATGCCTTCCATCAGGAAAAACCTCCCATGGATAATTGATCAAAATCTAAGAAAAAAATTGATAATACATATATTTTCAGATATTACTCTACAATTTCATCAATTTATAGGATTTTGGATATATTTTCTATGTTTATTCACCACCCCTGTGGGATGTCATTATATTTTATGATATTATCAGAAATTTACAAGATTTTATGTAAATTTGCTTAGTTTATTTATTGCTCCTATAGGATATTAGAATATGTTAGGAAATTTACAACAATTTATTATGATTATAAATCAAAAAAATAACAAACAAGTAACAATCACACTCTCACTTGTTTTAATCTACACTTGGGAAAAATATATAGAAAGTATGCAAAAAATGTTGGCAAAGTGTTAAGAGGAGTGTACAAAAAGTGTAGGAAAGTATAGACAAAGTGTAAGAAAAGTGTATCAAAAAAGCATACAAACAGTGTAGGAAAAGTATACCAGAAAAGCATGCAAAAAGTATGGGAAAAGTGTTGTCAAAATGTAGCCAAAATGTACAAAAAGTGTATCCAAAAAGCATACAAAAAGTGTAGGAAAAGTGTTGTCAGAGTGTACCAAAAGTTTACCAGAAGTGTACCAACAAAGTTTACAAAAGTGTATGAAAAGTGTACCAAAAAAGTGTACAAAAGTGTAACCTCAAAGTATGAGGAAAGGGTATCAAAAAAGTGTACAAAAAGTGTAGCAAAAGTATTGTCAAAGTGTAGCCAAAGTGTATCAAAAGTGTACCAAAAATGTATAGAAAAAGTTTAGGAAAAGTGTTGTCAAAGTGTAAGAAAAGTGTACAAAAAGTGTACCAAAAGTGTTGTCAAAGTGCAGGACAAGTATATCAAAAAAGTGTACAAGAAGTGTAGGAAAAGTGTTGTCCAAGTGTATCAAAAGTGTAGGATAAGTGTACCAAAAAAGCATACAAAAAGTGTTGTTCAAGTGTTGTCAAAGTGTAGCCAAAGTGTAGGAAGAGTGTAGGAAAAGTGTACCAAAAAAGCATACAAAAAGTGTTGTTCAAGTGTTGTCAAGGTGTAGCA
>JBBPMV010000397.1:0-13361 GCA_038090495.1 Heimioporus retisporus | reverse complement strand
CGTCCTTGGAACTAAACGATCCAGCATGCCGTCGGGTAGTGCGAACTCTTGCCAGCGTGGTGGGTGCAGGACGTGATCTCGCAATTGGAAGGTTATGGTGGAGCCCCGATAAGTGTGATGGACCAACGCTGACGGGTGATGGTGAGCTATCAATATTCATAGTAGGGGATATCAAGGTGTGACCCATAGTCTTAGAAGCAGCGACTCGGCGAGGATCTGTCAGATACGGCTTCATGGCGTCCATGTGAGGAATCATGCTTCGCCATGCGTGCGATATTTCTGCAGCTGCCCCATAAAAGATAAGTACAAGAGAGCGCATATATCGGTCGTCATCTCTTGATGCCAATATCTTGAGTTGCAAAGATAGCATTGCAATCGCCTTGCCGAACACCGCGGCGGAATCCCTACTGCTCTCTACCAAAGCCCTGCACAGCAGTGGTGAAGGTGTCGTCTTCTTGGCAACGGCATCAAATCGTTCAAGAGCACCATGAAGTTGCATCATATAGGTATAGGCCGGGTCTGTGACCTTGCGAACAACTGACGAGAGCTTCTGATCGATCGTATACGTGATATAATGGGAGAGTGCTTGGTACACCTGGGAGACAGAGAAGTAGAGAGAGCGCGCGCATTCGACCAGGGAGCGTAAAGGTAGGGGCAGGTTATTCGCAATTGCATTGGTGGGTAAAGCAGAGAGACGCTTGAAATAGGCATGTCGTTCAATGTCAGGGACAGGGTGCGGGCGCTCCGCAGACGTTGGCGATGCTGAGGACGGGGGCGTCGACATGCACTGTTTCTGAATTTTCTGCAAAGACCCCTCACCAGACGAAGAAGAAGAATCTTGCCGATGCGATAGAGAGGGAGGCGTTATGGAATCACCAGCGGGTGTGCCATTCGTATGCAATGTCGGTATGGGAGGGAGGACCAATGAAGCAGGGTCAAGCGACGGTCCGCTGTGTCCCTGGTCGGGTCGAGGTGAAGTACGTAGGTCCGGGATGCTCTTCTTTCCAAATAAAGCAGGTCGACGATCGCGGCTTACGCGCGCGGAGGAGCCATTTCTTCGGTGCTGAAAGCCATGAGGTACGGTAGTATGGTCGTCGTCGGTTGATGACACAGACTCTTCGGGGGTTGGCAGATAGCTCTCGGGCGATGCAGAACGGGGTGGCAAGTCGTATGGGGGTAAGGAGCCCAACCTAAGCGGGGGCGGTCGTTCGAAACGCGGGGTAACTGGCTTGGAGGGTGGTGGAAAAGGTGGGAGAGGAAAATGACCATCGACGGAAAAGGTCCGAGCATGTGGGGTGGGCCCGCCCGAGTCGTCCTCCCCGAAGGATATCCAGGACTGTAAACTCTCTTTGCTGAAAGAGGGTATTTAAGGGTTGGGATTGAGCGCGACAAAATATGCTTACATCGAGTGGTCAAGAGCAGTACGGTCACTGGTGAACGACTCTATGCTGGGTTTAGGTTTGACGTCGAGACGTGACTGGCTATTTTCGCGCATCCACTTTTGTAACGCAAGGACCCAGCCCTTGGCAGCTTGTGGATCGTCAGAGGGGGGACTCAACTCGATGGTTGATTTGGGGGGCCATTCAATGGGATTATGGTCGAGCTTTAATACATCCAAATTGGCAAAATCAGCGAGGTATGCTGGCAAGCGAGTGATCCTGTTGCGTGAGATGCACAAGACCTAGATGCAAGATGCGGTTTGGATGCGAAGAGGAAACACACTGAGAAGAACGCACACGAAGGATCGAGAGATGGCCTGGCTGGGTTGGCAATCGTTTGATTTTATTCTTACTTATATCCAGAATTTCTAAGGAGGGCATTACGGTCAACTGGAGCGGAGTCAGAGAGTGACGGGGTGTGCTTGACACAGGGCGGAACATACGACATCCGGAAAGACGGAAAAGTTGTTGTTCTTGAGGTTGAGGTAACGTAGGTGGGATAAGAGACCAAACGCGGTTGGGAGAGTCGCGAGACGATTGTAGCCAAGTGCTATTCTGAGAGGGAGAGAGAGGTAAGATTTTGGGGTGAGCGCGTCGAGGGAGAGCGGACCTGGTGATTGAAATGTGCTCGGTGGAGAGGTCGCTCCTGGCGGCAGTGGCGAGACGTTCGGCGCCATCGTCACCGACATCGGAGAGGTTTTTGTGGGTGAAATCCAAGGTCGCACCATTGTCGGGAGAGCTGGCGAGAGCGTCGGCGAGGTGCTGGTCGGTGAGTGATGCGGACGTCGAGGAGGATGGAGCGCCAGGTTGTGTGCTGGTCGTCGGGAACGGGGACGTGCGCGGGACGACGTGGTCAGCGTCCGAGGAGGACATGAGGGAGGGGACGTCGATGTTGAACGGCAGCGAGTCGCTGATGTTATGTTTTCCCAACTTGTCTTGGCAGTTTGACCTCGACTCGGTTGCCACGAACAAAAGAAGAAAGCTATACAGGTACATGCACACAACATACACATCAACGTACTAGCAGACACTACAAGATCTAGGAGCACCGCCAGGCAACCCGCTGGATTTCATTCAGAACCACATCGAGACGGAAAAGCTGGCGTCCTCGCTCCGCATGGCATGCCACCACCCCGGGGGGAAGAACAAGAGGTCGCCCGGTTCGAGGGTCACAGAAGACGCCTGGTCAGGCACGGTGTCCCAAAAGAGGGGAAACGCTTGGGAGGGTGCTGCTTGTTGTAATGCGGCAGCGAAGACGTCGACCTGAGACGTGTTGCTCATAAGCGGGCCCGTCGCGTTGGCTGCGGGACTGTGGCTCCTGTCAGCACCGGCTAGGTTTGATTGATAGGGATACATGGCCGCGGCGACATGGGGTGGGGCCAGCCAGACGGTCTTGCGGCCCACTACCTGAACTATAATGAAGGAGATTAAGTTCCGCGGCAGGATATATGCGCACGCGAGCCCACCATAACAATTGAAAAACGGGTCCTGCGGGGGAGAGTGAGCGGGGCGTGTGTGAGAGGGAGGGCTGGACCTGCCGTGTGAGCGGGCGACACGGTGCCTCGAGGGCCGAGCCATGCATTGACTATGACGTCGTGGGGAGGGCGGTAGGCGGGGAAATCGGGGGGGTCGAGGGAGGCGTAGACGATGTCGGGGAGGACGATGTCGTCGCGCAGATCGGGGAACTGGGCGAACAGGGAGTACTGGGCGAGGTAGACGGAGACGGGGTCTGTCGTGGCCGACGGGTCGAGGCGGGCAAGCAAGTCCTCCCAGCCGATCAGCGACTGGGACCAGTCGTCCGCGCGGTAGTCATCTCCGAGCTCTACCGGGACGACGCGGCCGGGACCGGCGACGGAGAAGAGATAGGACAGGGAGCTCCAGCGCTGTGTGGCCGGCCAGTCGTCGGCGTAGCGCCGGAGGACGAACGGCGCGCGGGACCAGCACTGTTGGGGAGCAAGAATGGACGGGAGGGCGGCGAGAGTGGGTATACCATTTCGGGAAGCCGAGAGGGGCACCACAGGCGCCGGGCTGGTGGCCAACACAGCGCTGCTAGGGGGGCGCCACGTTATCGCGGACTGCAGGCGCTTGATTACGCCGTGCACGACACGGTCGCGCCCCGCAGCGTCCATGGCCGCGCCCGCAACGACGATCGCACGGTCCAACGTTGAGATGCACGCCCGCGCCTCGTCCTCCGGCATGCGACCGGGAATGGACGCACGGGTGAGCACCTTGAGCACGGAGGCATCGATGTACAGCTGACGCCCGGCAGGCATGCACCGGTGCGCTCTGCCAATAAACTCATCCCAGTCGCCGCCGTTTTCCCGCACGGCCGCACGGAAGTCGTCCGGCAGCGTGTCGTCGTCGAGCACGCGGCGCGCATAGTCGGCGAGCGCGTCGACAAAGGACCCTTCCATTGCCATCGCCGCGTGTGACGGGAGGGCGGATGTGACGTGCGCGTGACCAGATCAATTGCAGGGTCACGCGGGGGCGAAGATAAAAAGGACAACTGCGAAGGAACGACCGTGAGAAAGTTCCCCAGACGATCATTTTCCACTCAAAGTAATCTCCTTCCGGCCCGCCACTCGGCGTTGTCTATATTTCCTTTTATAGACATGACATCTCGGTCTGTCAAATTCCGACTCATCCTCGTCATTGTCCTCCTCGCTCACATCACTCCGCAGCTTGGATCGTCTCCTCCTCCTCCTCGACACCGGCTCGTCCCCCTCCATCAGAAACACCGCAGCCAAACAACTTGCCCAGCTTGCAGCCCGATCCCTCATCACCGACGTACCCGTCGAGGACGACTTCAAGGCTCCCCGTCAGCACCCTTCCATCCGCGACACCTCCGCCTGGTCGGAGCTCCTCGCCGTCGTCGCTCGCGTGCGCCTTTTTTGCCTTGCTTTCCTTTCCCCCCTCATCGCCTCGCCAGATCTTGCCTTTTCTTCATTCAAAATCATTCGAGACTAGATCTGCGGCTTCCAATGCCCTCTCTCAAATATTCTCTCTCGTTCCCGTTTGGCATCCCCAGTCGGATGACTCCACTCCCCCCTCCCACTCTCCCAGCACTCCTCCCGATTTCCCCCCGTTCTCCGTCCACGAGCTCATGCACAAGGGTGTCCTTCTTTTAGCCTCATCCGGCAGGGAATTTTCAAAGCCCACAGGTATCCTTGCCAACTCCGCAGAGGTAAAACGTGCCCGTAAAGAAGCCATGGGTCGCCTTGGTCTCGATTTCCTCGATAGCGTCGGCGCCGCCGATGATATGGACATTGACAAGGAACTTGCCATCGAAACAGAAGCCGACCCCGCAAGTGATCTAGATTCCCAAATAAAGAAAGAAGATTCTCCTTTCTCCGCATCCCCCATGGAGGTCGACTTCAATCTCAGAAAGGAACGCTCTCCACCAGCTCGGTCCCACTCTAGCACGCCAGCCGTACCTTCTCCTGTCACTCCAGCCACCCCCGCAGTGGAGCATGATGATGTTACTGGCCTATCTGCTCGTGAGCGCAACCGATTAAAACGCAAACGAAAGCAAGGCAGCTCTGCATTCGTTGCTCCCCCACCCCCGCCCCCTTCGGCCTCCGGCGCACGCTATAATACCGCCCCCGCTGGACCCTCTAACAAGTGCGTCCTCATGTCTTCTTTCCTTCTCCATTGACCACCCTCCAGAGCACGTCTGGTGTCTGCCGACACCCAGGAACCCCCAAAGAAGACTCGCCTCGAGAGTCCGGGTCCACCAATTAAATCTTCTCCCTCGGAAAAGGTTGTTATCGATCCTTCAAAGGGCGGCGCCGTTTCTCCAAAGTCCCCTCAACAATCTAACGCCCTTGAAGTTCCGCAAGGCTCCTGGGTTTGGGGTGGCATTGTTGGTCTCCTCGAGGTTGATCTTTTCTCCCCTACCTGGGAAACCCGTCATGGGGCGGCGATGGCGCTGCGCGAATTGCTCAAAACACAGGGTGCGTCCGGTGGCATGAAAGGTACGTATTTCTACCCAAGCATCTTTTTTTTTGTTGGTAATCTTTTTCAGATGGTGCTTCATCACAGGACAATTCATTCGCGCATGAAGAATGGTGCAATCACCTTGCGGCCAAGCTGCTCTGCATTTTTGTTCTCGATCGCTTTGGCGACTTTGTGTCTGATCAGGTTTGTTTCTGACATTCATACCCGACCGCACTCTTACGCCCATCCAGGTCGTAGCACCTGTCCGCGAGACTGTCTCTCAGACGCTCGCTTCACTTCTATTACACATGCCGCTTCGTTCCGTTGGCCATGTACACTCTAT
Organism: Heimioporus retisporus; assembly: GCA_038090495.1. Classification (NCBI taxonomy): domain Eukaryota; kingdom Fungi; phylum Basidiomycota; class Agaricomycetes; order Boletales; family Boletaceae; genus Heimioporus; species Heimioporus retisporus. Next base: position 7,643 of record JBBPMV010000397.1, on the reverse strand, counting down.
CCTTCTCCAAATGATAAGACAAGATTTCCCCCTCCCTTCGAAAGCTAAAGTACGCAAGAAGGATGACCGAAATCATGTTTGGGAGGTGCGCCATGCTGGTCTCCTAGGGATCAAGTATGAAGTCGCGGTCAGAAGCGATTTATTTGATGCACCAAAAGACCAGGAGTCGGGCGATGCGGGCAGAGCAATTTTGACAGGGGTCGTGGACGCTGCTGTGCTGGGGTACTTCTGTTCTTTCCATATAGACCTCCGCTGTTGCTTAATGTTCCTCAGGCTTGGTGATCGCGATGATGACGTTCGTGCAGTGGCTGCAACGTGTTTATTACCTGTTGCGGGTCTTATCGTCGAGCGGCTACCAGATTCGCTCGACAGGGTTCTGGCCGTGCTATGGACTTGCTTGCGGGACATGAAGGATGATTTAAGCTCTAGTGTTGGTGCCGTCATGGATCTACTTGGTATGTGCTGCTCGCGAATGGGTTTCTTACGTCTATCCAACTCTCGGCAGGTGAATTGGTCACATATAGCAAAGTTATCGACATCCTTGGTGATCCAGCTTTATCGTGGGTTAGTTTACCTTTTCAATATCCTAGCTAATTCCACGATCAGTCTTCCGCTCACGGATCTTGCTCCAACCTTGTTCCCGTTCTTCCGGCACACAATCCCAAATGTCCGCCTAGCTGTTGTAAAGACCTTGTCTTCTTTCATGGCAGTGCCGTCGCTTTCTCGAGAATGGATAGCGACCCCGTTCCTGCGTCTGCTCTTCCAGAATCTGATCGTCGAAGAACGCTCGGATATCAGATCTGAATCGCTGGCTAGCTGGCGAACAGCCCTCGAAATTCTGTCGAGTACGCCAGGTTTGATCAAGAGGATAGTCAAGCAACAGATGGTTCTTGAATGGTATGCGGTTTTGATGACGCCTCTTGGCGTTCCTATCGACACATCAACATTTCATCACCCATCGTTTGCGGAGGATGGAGCTGAGGCGGCTCCCGAGCGACACAACGTTGATAAGAACATGCTCATTCAAGACCTGTCACTCGTCTCTTCAGAGCTCATTTTGCAAGCACGAATCGCTGCAGCAACTGCACTTGCCTACCTGATCATCTACTGGCCTCCGAAGGTATGTCATCGTACATACCTTATGATCAACCGACTAAAAGTAAGTCTAGTCTATTGATGAACTCTTTCAACCGATTCTCGTTCACTATATGGATTCAACAAGCATGCTTCAGAAGTTTTTATCCGCTGTAGTGGCCGAAGAGTGGGCACGCGCATACGACGTCTCATCACCCTCCGGCTCAATTCTCGACAATTTCCCTCTCGCTAGCGAACTAAGCGCAAGAGCACTTGCTTTCCTCCAGGGACCCCCTCCGACGGCGTATCATGAAATGGCATTTACGCTTCATCGTATATATTCCGAGTGCTACTCGCTCCTCCACTGCTTCTCGAGCGATTGCAAGATCCCCATCTCACTCATCCCTCACCTTGGAAATGAGATCGACATCACGGGTACTCGGCCCGAGTGCTTTACCATCGAAACCGCACATGAGGCCGTAGGCTCTATGTACACAGAACTCAAGGACAGGCTTGGTAGGACGAAAAAGCGTGAATTGGCTGTTATCGCCGAAAAGAGACATAAAGTCGTGCAGATCATCGAGCAGTATGGTGAGGTGAAGTCTCAGCACGACGCGCGTGTTTCTGCTGCATTTGCAGCCGCATTCGTGGCGTTCAGAAGCACACCGGACAAGGTGAGCCCTGTAGTAAAGGGGATCATGAACGGTATCAAAGTAGGTTCTAGATTCTCACCTTGTTTAGTTGCTGAAGGTTTCGTAGAATGAGGAGAACCTTGACCTTCAAAAGCGCTCCGCAGTTGCTGTTGCCAACTTTATCGACTTTTGCGTGCAGCACAGTATTAGCCAGCCTCCCGATAAGATCGTGAAGAACCTATGCACGTTTCTTTGTCAAGATGTGGATCAGACACCAACGTTTGCATATTCCCGGACAATCCATAAAGGTATCCTCACACTACAGGCTTGGTCAAAAATTGCATCGAATAGGGGAGGAAAGGAGGTACAAGAGAAGGGTGAACGTGTGAAATCCGAGGAAGAAGCAGCCAAAACGAAACTTAGTAGAAGGGGTGCGGGCCTCGCATTTGATCGGCTATCAGCGAAGTTCGGACCACGCCTCCTGGACGCTATCCCCAAGATGTGGCAGTCTATGGCCGGCGGTCTGCTGGGCGCGTGTAGTGGAGGTCCGCCACATCATCTCCCATGGTTGTATCACTCTCATTTACGCTTCAAGTAGGGTCTCCCCATGAAGCTGACATTTCAATGGAAAAACAATATGGACAAGATGTCATTGATTCCTTGAGTGTCCTTGAGGCTGTTTCGCCTACACTGGACCCTATATTATGGCCCAAGCTCTCCGGACTTTTCCCTGCCATTGCAATCGCTCTCCAGAGCAAGTTTGCGATTATCCGGCAGACGGCTGCTCGATGCTTTGCCACCGTCTCCCAGGTAATGACTGCCGAGGCCATGCGTTTTGTAGTAGAACAAATTGTCCCGTTGATCGGAGATGCCGTCGTGCTCGCGAATAGGCAAGGAGCCACAGAAGCCATTTATCGTGCGTCTGCCAATATATCTTGCGAGACACGCACTAATAGCAATGTCACATCAGACATTGTGCAGAAACTCGACATCAAAACTCTACCCTACGTCATCTTTCTGATTGTCCCTGTACTTGGAAGAATGAGTGATTCGGATGATGATATTCGGTCAACAGCAACAAACACATTTGCATCACTCGTAAAGATGGTCCCACTCGAGGTAAGCAAACTTTGACGAAAAACGTTTGTTTTCAAACAACGCATATAGGCTGGTTTACCCGATCCTCCTGGGTTCCCGGAGGAGCTGCTGAAGCGCCGACAGGAAGAACGACAGTTCCTGTCGCAGCTGCTTGACGGGAGCAAAGTTGAACCGTACACGATGCCTGTAAAGATCAATGCAGAATTACGCAAGTATCAACAAGAAGGCGTCAACTGGCTTGCTTTTCTCGCCAAATATCAGTTGCATGGTGTTCTCTGTGACGGTGGGTTATGTTCACTGTTCGTCACCAAGAGCTACGAACTCCCGATGTGTTACAGATATGGGCCTCGGAAAGACGCTTCAGTCGATATGTATATTGGCAAGCAAGCATGCCGAACGTGGCAAGAAATATGAAGAGATGCAGTCCCCCGATTCAGTTCATCTACCTTCTCTAATTATCTGCCCGCCAACACTCACTGGTCATTGGTATTACGAAATTCTGAAGTACGCAGACAATCTTCGGCCTATTCTCTACACCGGGAGCTCCAAGGAGCGATCAAAACTTCTTCCAAAGCTGGCCACAATGGACATTGTGATTACGTCATACGAAGTTGTTCGCAATGACATCGGGAGTTTAGAGGATATTAATTGGCTTTACTGCATTCTCGACGAAGGGCATGTTATCAAGAACGCAAAAACAAAGTTGACAAAGGCTGTCAAAGCTATCCAGGCACAGCATCGACTGATCCTTTCAGGAACACCGATCCAAAATAACGTATTGGAACTGTGGAGCTTATTTGATTTCCTAATGCCTGGGTTTCTTGGTACGGAGACGTCATTCAATGAACGGTTTAGCAAGCCTATTCTCGCCGGTCGCGACGGAAAAGCAAAGACAGGTGAGGCTGGTAAGTCTGTTTGTTGCTATCGTTATCTTTCACGAGGCTAAGAATATTCTCAGCCGCCCTGGCGCTAGAGGCGTTGCATAAACAAGTTTTGCCGTTCCTTCTTCGTCGCTTGAAAGAGGATGTGTTGAATGATCTACCGCCAAAGATCATCCAAGATTACTACTGTGAACTTTCAGAAGTCCAAAAGCTTTTGTATGATGACTTTTCAAAGTCGACGGCCAAGGCAGAGGCGGAGGGTGCCATTCAATCAACGACTTCAGGACAGCCCGAAAAGGACGGGGGCCAACAACACGTTTTCCAGTCATTGCAGTACCTCCGCAAACTTTGCAATCATCCCTCGCTTGTTCTGAAGACCAACAACGATGCAGTCGTAGCGGCTCTAGCCAAGGTCGGCTGTACCCCCGACAACTTGAGCGATATCCAGCACGCGCCAAAGCTACAAGCATTACGGTATGTTGTCTTGACCCTACTCCGCAGCTTGCTTATCATCCTTGACAGTCAACTTCTGAGCGATTGTGGCATAGGAGGCCCCTCTGCAGCTTCTGCCGATGGAAACAAAATTGAACCAACTGATGGGATTGCGGATTCAGCTAGCGGGGCATTCTCTCAGCATCGGGCTCTCATCTTCTGCCAGATGAAACAGATGGTGGACATCATCGAAAACGACCTGTTCAAGCAGTACATGCCCTCCGTCACGTACATGCGACTCGATGGTGGGACGGACCCGAACAAGCGCCACGCGATCGTGCAGACATTCAATTCTGATCCGAGTATCGATTGTCTTTTATTGACGACACATGTTGGTGGGCTGGGGCTTACCTTGACAGGGGCCGACACTGTCATTTTCGTGGAGCACGACTGGAATCCGATGAAAGATTTGCAAGCCATGGATCGAGCTCACCGCATTGGTCAGAAAAAAGTTGTGAATGTCTATCGCCTGATCACAAAAGGGACTCTTGAAGAGAAAATCATGGGGTTTGTGCAACGCTTCTCGAAGCCGCCGCTTTCACCCACATTTTGTGCAGATTGCAGCGGTTCAAGCTCAATATTGCTAACTCGGTTGTCACCCAACAAAATGCTGGCCTTTCCTCCATGGACACAGACCTTGTTCTGGATCTCTTCAAACGGACGTCGGAGGAAGAGGACGCCGCTGCTGCTGCAGGGAAGAAGGCGAAAGAAACGAGAGATACGACCGGACCCGCAAGTCAAAAGAACTTCTTGCAAGGCCTTGAGGATCTTCCACCGGAGGACGAGTACGAGGGTTTGGATCTCTCGAGTTTCATGGGCTCTTTAGGGATGCATTGAAGGTGCCCGGCGCGGCACCTCTGTCGGTCATTCATTCGTGTGGACGTTTTTTGGCTGTTGCTTCTGGCGATCTTCGGTACGACTACATATGTTGCATCTATAGTGAAGTGTAACGATACACCCCAATAATGTATAACGTAGACCATTCTCCGCTTAGAGCTATTTCTTGTACGCGTATTGTTGGCTTGGTGCGAAATTATGCGACATACCCGGGTGCTGTCTTTGTTAGGCTGATCATCTGTTACCATGGCGGGGATCTCTGGCATTGGTGTGTCCGAGCAACTCACACAAGCGTTTTCTGCCGCTGTCGAGACCAAGAACGTCCGATTCATCAAAGTCAACATCCAGAACGGTGCGAGGTTGCCCTACCATCTGTCGAGTGCGAGTCTCACCTAGTCTCACTCGCTAGAATCACTCGTTCCGGACACAACTATCGAAATTTCCGGCTCTTTGGATGATGACCTCGCCTATCTTCAAGACCATCTAGAGGACAACGTTCCATGTTACATCCTCGCGCGACTGGACGATCCACCATCGGAGTGGCTAGCGATCAGTTACGTGCCCGACACCGCCCAGGTCAGGCAAAAGGTGCCAGATCAGACTCTCGCATGCCGTCCCGTTGCTGATCTCGCTCTGGATAGATGCTTTACGCATCGACGCGCAACGCGCTGACCAAGTTGCTCGGATCGACCGTGTTTACGGACAGTCTGTTCGCGACGTCCAAGGCGGACGTCACCCCAGAGGCTTACGCGGCTCACAAACGGCACCGGGCCGCACCCCCGCCCTTGAGCGCGAGGGAGCAGGAGATGGTAGACATCAAGGCGGCCGAGAGGGAGGGCGGCAGCTACGAGGGTAGCAGAGCGAGACAGAATCATCTCGGAAACCAGGAAGTGGGGTATACGTGGGTCGAGGAAGCCAGAGGAGCTGTGGGGGAGCTGCGCGCCGGGGAACGCAGTCGCCTCGTGATCCTGGTGCGTGCGTTCGGTGGTGTTGGCTCGCGCTGACGGGTTCAGCAAATAAACCCGTCGGAGGAGATCGTGCTGCGCGACAGCGTGACGATCGAGGACGTTGGTGCGCTGTCTGCGCACATCCCGCTCACGGAGCCGTGTACGTGTCGACGGCTGTCTCGGAGGGCAACGCTGATGCGTCTCATAGCTTACTGTTTGTTCGCCTGGCAGGGCGCCTCGCCGAACGGACGCGACATTGGTTGGCAAACCTGCTCGTCATCGCGTGGTGGATGCTGACGTCTGTGTAGCGTTCATCTATGCCTGCCCTAGCACCTCGCCGATCAAGTCGCGCATGGTTTATTCGACGGGCGCTGGCAACATCTTTAGACAGATGAAAGCGCTCTTGGGCGAGGAGGACGGTTTCACGCTCGCAGCCAGAAAGATAGAAACGTCCGACCCAAAGGAGCTCACGGAAACGTTCCTGAGGGAGGAACTGAGCGTGGGCAATGGCGTAAGCGACGGGAGCGGCACGCCTCTCACACGGCCAGCGTCGAACGCGTCGTTCGCGAGGCCAAGAGGGCCAGGCAGGAGACGGTGATGACACTCGGACTTGCTTTCGTGGTCGCGGTGTATGTATAATAAGGACATGGAGATGGAGTTCCGTATAGTCACCCGATTCCACATGCGGATGAGTTCCGGTGCTACTAATAGTAGAGCCTCGCCTCTGAATCGTTTCGTTACTTTCCGGCTCGTCGACGTTGACGTTTCACCATGTTGGGCAGACGAATTCAGAAGGCGACGTCCATCCCGGTCGTCCTGCGAGCACACCTTGCGTTGAGCATACGGTGGTACAGTACACCACGATCAAAAGTGTGGGCGTCGGCCGAAGAGGCCGTCAAGAGCGTCAAGTCTGGCGATGTGTTGCTTTGTGGAGGTGAGCGCCCGTGCGTGTGGGGTCGGTGTCGTCCTGACGGTGTGTCAACAGGGTTCGGGCTTGCCGGAGTGCCAGGTGCGGTCGACGTGGATGCTAGCAACCATGTGATATTCAGCGGTCCCTAGATACCCTACTCGCGGCCTTGGTGAAGCGAAAGGACGTCGTTCACCTCACTGCCGTGTCCAACAATGCTGGCGCAGGTGACAGCGGTCTCGGTACGCACAAGGGCTTTGAACGCACATCCATACTTAACGCTCGGACAGGAAAGCTGTTCAACGCCAAGCAAGTAGACAAGATCATTGCTTCATACCCGGGAGGGTCAGTTCGTCGCTCCTTGACCACAGTCCTCGAATGACCTTCGTGTCCACATAGGAACAAGACCTTTGAGGCGTTGTATCTCAACGGCCAGGTTTCGCTGGAACTTTGTCCTCAAGGCAGTCTTATAGAACGGATACGTGCTCATGCTGCCGGTATACCCGCATTCTTCAGTCCTACGGGCGCTTCCACTGCGGTCGAGGAGGGCGCGATACCCATGAGATACAACGAGGGTGGCTTCGCCAGCGGCGTCAAAATACCAGGCGTCAAGAAAGAGACGCGTGAATTCGACGGTCGCAAATACGTCATGGAGACATCTATCGCGGGCGACGTTGCGTTCATCAGGGCCTGGAAGGTCGACCAAGTCGGGAACTGCGTTTTCCGGTGAGAGATAGGGTTGCATGTCCACAGGGGCCGAGCGTCTGAACGTCTT
>JBBPMV010000396.1:0-17270 GCA_038090495.1 Heimioporus retisporus | reverse complement strand
TCAGTCCCTCAGTCCCTCAGTCCCTAGTCCGCCTTTAGGCATGGTCCTTCATCCCTTCGAGCCGAGTCGTACCTCTTCGTGAGTGTCCTGCTCGTTGGTAAGCCCTTCGACACAGTCTTGGTCTACTTGAGGTACGCCCTGCGTAACAGAGCGTAATGGAGAAGAAATGGAGAGTGGAGATGAAGAGGAAGAAGAGGAACGGGTGGACATGATGAAAAATGAAGAATAGGTTTACGAAAAGTGAGAAGAAGAAGACAGTAAGGATCATACAAAAGGGGTTTTTGTTTAGTAATTTTTTGTGTGAACGGGGCAGTCGTCGAAGCAGCAGAAGTATTCATGTTCAAGGAAATGGGAAGAAGATAAAGTGGGGTGACAAAGAAGAAACCAACGTCTGGCACGAGCGCGAGGGGAAAATAGTTGTGTGTATGCAAGTTCAATGGGGGTTGGGTCCATGCTATCATAGGGAGTGAGTTCGTTTATAATCAGAGAGAATGTTCTTAGCATGACAGAGATTACTTTCGGGTTCCCAGGTGTTTTCTGCTGCGGAATATCCCTTCCATGCGGTCAGGTACTGATAGCGGCCAGGGGATCCCTTGTGTGCGAGAATGCCGTCAACTTCATACTCCTCTTCTCCGTTGATAACGTCAGGAGGCAGTGTGGGAAATGAAGGGCCATGTGCATCTGTGGAACGAAAAGAAGAGAGGAGGGTGGCATGGAAGACATTATGAATTTTCCATGTGGGAGGTAGGCGGAGGTGATAGGATAGCGGAGATAGTACCTGAGAGATTTCGAAAGGGCCAAGTTGTTTTGGTGCGAGTTTCTGGGAAGGGTAGGGGATGCGGAGATTGGTGGCTTCCAGCCATACTTTATCGCTGACTTTCCACGGGGAGAACCTCTGGGTGCAGTGTTGAGCCATGAGGTGTCAAGCAGATTCATGTGCTGCCAAGGCTTCTTTTCAGGATTCTTCCAGGGCTGTGAGGCGAGAGGAAAGAGCAGGAATGAACGTCTTTCCAAGGGGAGGGTAGGCGCAAGGGTCGTAGCCCATCATGAGGGAGAAGGGGGATGTCTTCATCAAAGAGTGGGGGGAGGAGTTGTGGTGGAATTCGGCAGAGGAGATGAAGGAGGACCAGGAGTGAGGTTGATTTCCACAAAATAGATGAAGATATGTTTCGATTTCCTGATTAACTCATTCAGTCTGTCCATCAGTCTGAGGGTGATATGCGGTGGATAATTTAACGTCGTAATGAAGCAGGCGGGCTAATTCTCTGGCGAAAGCGGATGCGAATTGGGGGCCGCGATCGGAGATGATGGAGTCATGTAGGCCGAAACGTTTGAAGACGTTGTTAAAGAACAGGAGGGCTACTCCTGCAGCGTCAATAGTCTTTACACATGGCATGAGGATTACCCCCTTCGAAAGGCCATGGTCGACCACGACCAGCAAGGAATTGAACCCGGATGAGAGGGGAAGATCTGTGATGAGGTCCATGGAGAGCTGGCGGAAAGGGAGAGAGGTAGAAGACGGGATGGGAGAGAGAGGGGGGGTAGTGGGGTGTGTGTTGACCTTAGACTGCTGGCAGAGAGCACAACCTGCAACAAAGTTCCTAACGAAGGTGGACAAGCCCGGCCACCAAAAGTCACGTTCGATGAGAGTTTTGGTCCGGAAGAAACCCATGTGGCCCGTAGTGGGAGATGTGTGGAAGGAGTGGAGCAGAGCGGAACGAGAGGTGGGGGGTACATAAAGGCAGTTGTGGAAGTATAAGTGGCCATTGTTGAAAGACCAGTCTGCGAGGGAGGAACGGGGGAAGAGGGGGGAGTCGGTTTGTAAGGATTGGAGTGTGCGAACAACAAGGGGATCAGAGGAGGATGATCAGCAGATACTGTCTGCAAGGGCAAGATCGAGGGCGGAGATGACGACTGGGTTGGGGAGGATGGAAGAGAAGTTGTCCAGAGAAGTATCGACATCGACATTTCGAGACAGAGCGTCTGCGGGGGCCATGCGAGAGCCCAGAGTAACCTGCCAGACAATGTCGAAATCTTGGAGGAGAAGGGACCAACGAGCTTGACAGCGAGAGAGTTTACGAAGGTCCTTGAGATATGAGAGGTTCTTGTGGTCGGTGATGATGGTGACAGGGTGAGGGGTGCCCTGGAGGTATTGTCGCCATTCCTGAAGAGCAAGAATAACTGCTAGAAGTTCGCGATCATAAATGTCGTAGTTTTGTTCAGCTGGGGTGAATGTCTGGGAAAAGTAGGCGCACAGGTGCAAGTCGCCATTGGTATCGGCCTGGAGAAGGATGGCGCCAGCGGCGAGGAGAGAGGCATCCGACATGATGGTGAAGGGTAGGGAGATGTTGGGAAAAGCAAGGACGGGAGAGGAGGAGAAACGAGCTTTCAAAGAATCAAAGGCACATTGTTGGAGAGGGGTCCAGAGCCAGGGTTCATCTTTGCGGGTAAGGAGGGTGAGAGGGGCGACCAGATTAGAGAAGCCAGGGATGAATTTGCGATAAAAGTTCACAAATCCCAGGAAAGACCGAACACCTTTGACTGAGGTAGGAGGTTTCCAGTTGGCGATGGCAGAAAGCTTCACCGGATCCATGTGGATGCGCCCTTGGCCAATAATTAAGCCCAGATATTCCATCTGAGGAGAATCGAAGGTGCATTTAGATAGTTTTAAAGATAGGTTGTTTTCACGGAGGCGTTGGAGGACTCGTTTGGTGCAGGTGTGGTGGAGTTCATGATCATGTTGGGTGTGGATCCCAATGTCGTCCATGTAGATTTTCAACCATCCTTCAGCGAGCATATCTGCAAAGATGTGATTCATGAAAGCCTGGAAGGTGGGAGGGGCATTGTTGAACCCGAAGAACATGACTGTGGGTTCGAAAAGTCCTAAGGGGGTGATGAATGCTGCTTTCCATTGGTCGTCCTCTCGTAAACGAATATTATTATACCCCCATCAAATGTCAAATTTGGTAAAAAGGGTGGAGTCCTTCACGTCATCGATGAGTTCAGAGATGAGTGGCAAGGGGTAGGCATTGCGGATAGTATGGGAGTTGAGGTAGCAGTAGTCCTGACAAGGGCAAAGGGTTCTGTCCTTCTTTGGTACAAAAAAGAACGGGGAGGCTTGAGGGGATTTCGAAGGAACAATTCAACCCGTTTTCAAGTTTTCTTCAATGAAAGTTTGACAAGCCACTTTCTCGGCAGGGTTAAGGGGGTATATTTTGGCAATTTTCGGAACGAAAGATGGTTTGAGGTCGATGGAGTGATCAAAGGGACGGTGGGGAGGTAAGGTCTCGAACATCTTTTCAGAGAATACGTCTGCAAAGTCGGTACACCAGGAGGAAATGTGAATGTCTTTTGGTAGGTTCTGTTGTGCCAGTTGGGTGGATAATGTGATTTTTCCGAGGTGTTGAGGGTAGGTCTCATCAACATTGTTCCAGGGCGGACGCTCACTAAGAGGTACCACAGTGTCCTGGAAGGTGAGAGTGTTGGCGGACCAGTCAATGACAGGGTTACATTTCTTTAACCAAGTCATTCCCAAGATTATGCGCGAAGAACCCAAAGATGTGACAAGGAAGGTGATCTTATCTGAGAGGTCGGGGAAAATGATGTTTGCAGTGATAGAGAAACAGATGGTTCCTTGATGATTGGGGGTTCCATCTACGTTGTACATGGTGAGGGGTTGAGGAAGTTTCTGAATGGCTTTCCAAAGTTTAGGTATGAGAGAGAAGTCGATGAAGTTGTTAGTGGCTCCGCAGTCGATAAGAGCAGTGGTGGTAACAGTTTGTGACTCGGCATGTAGGCGAACTGGGAGACGCAAGGTTCGTTCATTTGAGAGGCCTACTATTACAGTGTCGATATCTAGGGAAGGAGATGTTACGGCTTCTTCCCCTACTGAAAACCTGAAGAGGAATCATCCTTAGTTTCCTCGAAGCAGAGTTTGAGGGTTTGTAAGATTTCTCCTTCGTCCTTGCCAATGGTTTTGAGTTTGGAGACATAGGTTTCGAGGGCTGAGGATTGTTTTGAAGGAGGGGAAGGAGAGGGAGTAGTGGTGGGGGCGGTGTCAGTGGTTTGGATACGTTGCTGGGAGGGGTGAGAAGGTTTCGAAGTAAAGGTCTTGCACTGTGTGGCGTTGTGTCCCTTTTGTTGGCAATGAAGACAAAGTCCTTCTCTGAAACAGCAAGCTCGTTCGGTTGGGGTGAGTTTTGAAACGCGAATGACATCAATGTCCATGGCATTGGGATCTGGGGTGGTGGGGGTGCGGGAGAACGAGGAGGGAGTTTGGTGGCCTTGTCGGAGTGCTGCAATGCGAGCCTTCTGAGCATGGAAGGTCTTGGCTTTTTCAATCCATTCTTTGATGGTGGTGGGGACGGTTGTCATAGAGAGAATCATGATGGATAGTTGTTGGTCTAGCCCAAGGGAGAACTGATCAATAAGGGTGGTGTTGTCGGTGATGGTGGCTCTGGCTGCGAGGTTCTGGAAGTTGGTGATATATTTCTGAAAACCGTTGTCTGTTTCTCCGTTAGGCCCACAGGTAGATTTCTGTACAAGCTTGGATAATTCTAGACGGGCAGTGGCTTGGGTGTCAAAAGGATAGAAGGTGGATTCGAAGTTGGAGGAGAACTTATCGAAGGTTTTGTCAGGGAAGTTGGCGTCTGCCATGCAATCATACCACATTTCCGAGAAGGAGATGCCTCATCCTTTGCTCATCTTATTGAGAGTGGTCATGATTTTGGTTTCGTCTGAGGAGTACAAGGTTTTGTTTATCTCAAAGTAAGCCTTCATGGCTTTGATCCATCATACGGCGTTGGAGGGGTCGCCAGAGAAGTCTGCTGGGAGGGCTGCTTTTAGTTCTGTCATGGTGTGAGTGGTTTGGGCGCTAGGTGGGGCACTGGTGATGGGGGGAATTGCTTGGGATATGGGAATCTGTGGAAGGACTGGGCTAAGAGCGATGGGGGATCCTAAGGGAGTACTGGGGCGCTGAGGTTGAGACTGTGTGGAGATGGTGGTGCAAGGTGATGGGGATGGGAATGCTGGGGTACGAAGTGTTGAAATTGCTGGGTTAGGGACGTTTCGTCCTGTCAGACGATGACGTCGTTGAAGTTCTGCGGAGGAGAGGATGGGCTCCTCTTCTGAGGAGTCGTCACTGGGGGCCCTGATGCTGCGAATGATGAACTATGGTGGGTCCTACTCCGTGATAGGAGGGACAGGGGAGATTCTCAATCTTTTGTTATGCAAAGCATACCTTGATAGACCAAGACAATAGTCGAAGGGAATTCCTCGAGCAGGACACTCACAAAGAGGTACAACTCAGCTCAAAGAGACAAAGGAACAAAGGACCACTCCTAGAAAGGAGGACTGAGGGACTTGGGATCTGAGAGAACTGAGGGTGATTCAAGAATACACTAGATTGCGCAGATCGAGAATAGAGTACATCATTGTAGATGTGTATACTATATACCCAGCGACGCATAATCATAGAATGTCATATAAAGATAAAGAACAAGGACGCGTAAGCGTTTAGTAAGCAGAAAAGAGTAAGAGATGCATAGCATCGGAAATGAAGAAGGAACAACTAAGCAAAAGGGGTTTAGCAGGAATAGTAAGGAGAAAAGGAATACAGGACAGAAGAGAAGCATAACCGTAACAGGCGTTGGTAATGATTTGCTTTAAACATTTGAATGTGTCCTGACATGCGTCAGTCCATTCCCAGTCTTTGTTGACAGACATGAGAGCATTGAGAGGCTTGGCAATCTGTGCAAAACCTTGTATGAATCATCAGTAAAAGTTGAGGAAACCCAGGAATCCTTGTAATTGTTTCTTGTTTACAGGTACTGGCCACAATGTGATAGCATCAGTTTTCCCTGGGTCCATCTGGATTTGGTTGTGAGAGACTATGAGACCCAAGTATTAGGTTTCCAGTTTCTCAAATTCGCACTTTGTGTGCTTCAGGAATAGTTTATATTGTCCCTTAGTATTTGAAGCACTCATTGTACTATCTTTCGATGTTCGTCGAGCGTATTTGCAAAGATCATGATGTCATCCATATACATTATGACATGCCCTTTGTTGATTAGATCACAGAAGATATGATTCATCATGGTCTGGAAGGTTGCTGGCAAGTTGGTTAGCCCGAAGAACATTACTAATGGTTCGAACAGCCCTCTGCTTGTGCAAAAGGCTGCTTTCCATTCATCACCTTCTTTCATCCAGATGTTATTGTACCCCCATCATACATCTAGTTTGGTAAAGTACTTTGCCGATTTGAGTCTGTCAATTAGCTCGGAGATAAGTGGCAGGGGGTAATGGTTTTTGACTGTTATTGCATTCAGTCATCAGTAGTCTTGGACAGGCCAGAGCTTGCCGTCCTTTTTCTTCACAAAGAAGAAAGGAGAGGCGAATGGAGATTTGGAGGGTCTAATCCATCCACTGGTCAGATTCTCTTCTAAGAAGTTGTTGAGTTCTTGTTGCTCTGCAAGCATGAGGTTGTACGTCTTGCAGTCCACCTTGTGATCACCTGGTAGTAACTCAATGGCATGATCCCATGGTCATTGTGGTGGGAGTTCATTGAAACTTTCTTTGGCAAAAACATCCCTGTACTCATGGTAATGTTCAGGGACAACTTCTTCGAAGGTTTGTTCATTCTTTTTGCTGTTGTTGGTGGCAGCAATGCCAGTAGAAACATTTTGAATGTAAGCTTCTATGTCTATTTGGAAAACTCTGTCCCCAGCTAAATATTGAGATGTGAATTTGTCTTCATCATCATCGATCAGGGTCAGACAGTGGTCTTGTTCACATGAGAAGTTTATCGTGGCTTGTTTCCAATCTATCTTTGGATTGTGGGTTTTCAACCAATCGTGTCCTAGGAATATTGAATGGGTACCCAGGCTTGCAACTGCTAATGCAATTTTTTCATGATGTCCTTCAAGTGTCATTTCTATGGTAATGAATTCAGATATCCTTCCCATAGCGTTAATTGTTCCATCTGCATTATAGATGGGTATTGATCATGGTAGTTTTTCTGTATGTAGTTGATGCTGTTTTACAAAACCATCATCTACTACAGATCCGGTACAGTACATCCCAAGTCTATGAGTGCTCATGTTTCTATTGTCATGCCATCATCTGTGAGAATCGACACTGGGAATTCCAGAGAGTTTTGTCGTGTTTCTACCTTTCTGATATATCTAGGTTTTGACTGTAATTCTCTCAGGACAAGTTCTGCTTTGCTGGTGCTCATTTGCCAGATTTGTTTTACCAAGGTGTCATCTACTTCGGCTGTTCTTGTTTCATGAACGAACATTTTAAGATGTTCCTTGGTTTGTCCGTCCGTTGTATTGTCAGCTGTCATCTTAATCCATTGGGCTGACCAGGGGTTGACTGAATTAAGCCATGTCTGTCTCCCAGTTCCCTTAGATTTCCCTTTGGGTTTCTCAGCAATCTCCTTGGTTTTACCCTCAGTAGATCCCATGGGCTTTTTCAGTATTTGGATCTGTTTGTTGGTTGATCCAAACCCTTTGTTGCCTCGTTTGGTATCATTGGCAACCTCTCCTTCTTGAACCTTTGGTGTTTGGTTCATTTCCAAAATGAGTTGGGCTATTCAATCTCCCACACTGACTTTGAATTCATTGTTGGTGGTGTTTGTCATTACCACACCTATATCTCCACAGTAATCTTGGTCTATTACTCCTGCGTTGATACTGATTCTGTATTTTATGGCTAGGCCACTTCTTGGTGCCACTCTTCCATACACTCCTGGTGGCATTTTGATTGATATTTTAGTTCCCACAAGTTTGTGGCTTTGTGCTGGAACTATCGCTTCTTCTGCTGCATAGAGATCGTATCCTGCAGCTTCTTCTGTCCTGCACATCAGTAACTTTGCGTCAGGAGAGTTTCTTTTTATGATTAATGGGAAATTAAGCACCCTTTCTTTTACTTGCTGGGCTGTGCTCCGAGGAGGCATCCATATGCAAGGTGTCGGTTCACAGGGTTTTTTGTCACACTGTTCAATGGGGAGGGGGGAAAAATGGTTAGAGGAACTATTACATACAACTGTTGTAGGTGACAACAAAACAGAAATATTGTTCAATGAAGTAGACAACCAACTATCTACTCTGCAGTGGGAAAAGACAACTGTGCTACTTTAGCTACCAAGTCATCATGGGAGGTGTATTCTACTTTTTGTCCTCCTATTTCTACACTATGTATTTGCTGTGCTCTTGGCAGCCGCATATGGTCCTTGCAGGGCCATGGTTTCCCACAGAACCTGCATTTTCCTTCTGCATGTGCCCATGATAAGTCCATTGGGACACCAGCTCCTGGGAAAGTTCCCAGTGTGTTGGGTCCTATTGATGTCGAGGGAGTAGTTGTGTATGACATCATAGAAGTAGAAGCAGCCAGCACAGGTGCTGATATAGTCTGCATGGGTGCCTTGTGCCAGTTATTTGGCCTTGATTGGTTGTTGGAGAAGGGGTTATTTCTCTGTGCTTTTCTGGCGGTGATCTTGGTTAGTACCGTTCCAGTGGTAATGAGGGCTGCCTTCCAAGCATCGTAGTCGTGGGAAAACATGAGGTGAGGTTGTGTCTTTTCTACATATTCTACCACCTCATTGTACAGTCCTTCCCTGCAGATCTGAATGACCATTTGGGAATGCTGTTCAACTGACCAGTTGGCTTCTTGGATGAGCTGTTCAAGGCAGTTGAAAAAGTCTTCCACTGATTGCCCTTTGGCCTGCTTGAGGGTGACCAACTCCAATTCCACAGCCTGCCTTTCTCCGAGGTTTTGGAAGTTGTCGGCCAGCAACTTTACGAAGTCTTCCCATGTTGTGTTCTCTTTGGGAAAACCTGGATCCACAAACCTGTTGGCAAATCAGGAGGCCCCGTTATCTCTGTCTCTGTCCATGAATTGGAGGGCCATGTGGATCCTCTGGAAGTCATTCAGCTCCTGATCGAATCCCACAAAGTAGGCTTGGACTCGCCAAAGCCAATGTCGGAATTTCTTTTTGTTGCCAGTGAAGATCTCCAGTCTTTGCATGAATGATTTGCCCAATGGGAGGGTGATTGGTGCCACAGGTGGCACAGGGAGTCATACATGGAATGGGTTATGTAAGGCCCTAGGGGCTGCTGGTGGTGTTGGAAAGGTAGGGAGCTCGCTGATGCCATCTTTCCATGATTTGTCTCCTATGATGGATTCATAAAAGGATTGGTATTGAACTGTGAATTCCCACAGCTCATCATGGGTCAGGACAGAGGCTGGCCTCTTTTTGAACAGGTTGTTAGACATGTTGAATCATCTAGTCTTGAAGTGAGGTTCAACAATTGAGGGTTCCGATTGGGGGGAAACCGGACAAGATGGTTTGGGGTTGGGGAAGGTGTCATCAAAGGACAGTCTGGGCTCACTGGGGCCTACTGCCTCTGACATGGCTGTGGAGATTATAGGGAGATCTTCGGTTGGTTGTGCGAGGACACCTAATTGGCTCAACTACAGCAGCAACTTCCAGTATAGGTGGGGATGGGAGGTAAAGCACAGTAACACCTTCATATGGGTTGGTAGATTTCTCAAGAAAGACTAATTGTCCTTCAGGGGCGAATTGAATAAATGTGCCAGATGCAACATGAATTGGGAGGCAGAGAGATTGGTCAATTGACCGGTTGGCGATAGTGGGGGGAGGAGAGTCGTTTGGATCATAGAACTCCAACATGGAAGGTGTGAAGTCTTGGAAAAAGGTGAGGGTGAGGGGCATGCGCCTGAAAGAAGAGAAGGAGTGGGAGGTAGGAATTTTGTCATGCATGAGACCTACACAAAATGTGCAGGCTGGACAGCAAATGCAACAGAAGTGGAGGGAAAGGGGAAACTAGAAGCTTGACATCTTCTTTGGTATGTCAATGTCACAGTCAGTTGACCACAGTTTTAGATAAACTAGGAAATGTCCCTTTACTCAGAAAGATGGAAAGGTGATGGCACTAAGTCCAGTGGCATAACAAGCATTTGGGGGGTGCTTTTCCCACGAGTCTGACACCAAGGACTCACTCTGGTGGTAACGTTTATCAGGGCCAGTATATGTGCACCCATTTGAGGCCTCAACCCAAAGCCACTGTACCCAAATCACAGGGATCTCCAAACAACAGGAGTGCGGTGACCAGCAGCAACAACTGCACAGTCTCAGGACTTGGCTCTCCTTAACCCTGGAGTCCAGGTATGGGTGTGTGTGAAGCGATGAGCGACAACAACACAGGGAAAGTGGTAAGGTAAGAGAGGATAGATTCAGAATATTGTAAGGACTCAAGCAAAGGGTGACTCTTAAGGAACCACTTTCAATGCAAGAAAGATGCAATTCCAAATCTAAAGTACCAGTACAATACATGAGCTCTTATATACCTGCCTTTGAGGCTATGCACACAGCAATGCACAGCAAACACATGTACTACATGAGGTGTATGGCTAGATGATAACATAAATAGAAAGATAAGAGTGTGGTGTGTGAATGAATGACTAATATATTACTAAGGAAAAAATAAAGTTCCTAACAGCTAGTTAAACTAAAAGCTGAAACCTTCACCTCTTGATCTTTTGGCTTGTGCAGGTGATCCTACCAAATCTTTGCTTGTCCCTACCCAGGCCATGTGTAACACATTGCTTAGCTTATTTCTGACATGGACATTGCACTCATTCTGTCTGATTGTTGATGATTGTGCAATTGTGGATTTGGGTGACAGTTGCAATGGAAAGGAGGGGAAAGAGGGGGGCCATGTGTGTCATCCCCTGGCATGCAGTGGCTGTGCATGGGACATTGTCACTGCTGTGTTGCCACCCCCTGTCCACATGTTCATTGCACTCATTCCATTGTATTCAAGCATGAGTACATGGCATGTGCAATGTATTTCTGCTCATGGTGTCACCTGTGCCACTACTGCAACAACTGTGGAATGGGTCACTGCCCATCACCCAGGTGGCCACCACAGGCCAAGTACATATGTATCCATAATAGGCAATCATGCTGTTTCTTCATAAACTATGTGAAAAAGTTTGCTGTTTACAACTACACAATGCATACTGTACATATATTTGCTGATATCTTACTCAAAAGCTCTTGCTATGTTGTGAGGGCTAGTTACTGAAGCTCTAGTTATATGAGCACAAAATAACTATAATGAAACCTAACTGTAATTAATCATGAATTATATAACTTGTTATAACCATATGCAATCTTCCCCTATTTTATTTTTATTTTTATTTTGTTTCACTCAAATATACTTGAAGAGGTTTTCTTCTTTAAAGTCCCAAAATACAATACAAATACCTATGTACACACAAATCAATATGATGTGTTGTCTTAGGTTGCTCATATTTTGATCAATTCTTGGCCAAATTCTTTGTCTAGGGAATGAATAAAATGTCACTAATTAATTCCTTTTTTTTATCTACATATATGAAATGATCATTCAGAACATCCTGATAACAGTGAACTTTCTAATCCAATAATCATAATGCTACTGTAATTTCTAATTGTCTGCTCCCCCCCCCCCCTCCTGCCCCACTTTTCCTCAATAGAGAGGTGATCACCCCATAGGACAATAAAGATGAACAAGTAAGACTTTTATATAGTTCTAGAGTATATTAGGTGAACCAGGACAAAAAGCTCTGTTAGATAGTGATATCAAACATGAGCTACAAAACCAATTCAACATGAGAATACAACTAATACATTTGACTACCCACAGATTTGATGGTGCAATATCACATCCATGATAATATCCTCCCTTCTCTTTGTGTTTGCAGTAAGATAGTGGTCATAGAGCCCTTCAAGATCATTGGCCACCTGAGCCGATATGCCAGTTGTGTGGTATTTTTCTGTAGCCACATTGAATGGATCAGGGACCTTGTTTTGAACAAGGAAAAAGGAATGTTGAAGAACAAGTAGAAGACCTATAAAAATACACACAAATATGATTTAAATATAAATGTAAATAGTATACCTGTTCCTTGTTGAAGGATATCCTTCCATGTTTGTCCCTTTTGTGGTGCCTAAAATATATATTCAATTAACAAATGGACTATGATGTGATAAAATACACAACAAGAAAGTTATGCATGCAAGATGATGAAATCTATAAAACAGTGAGTCTTAGAAAATGCATATAATTAATTCCATCAGAAGTATAAACCTGCTGTGAATCTTCAGTTTGCATTATCTGGATAACATTAGCTATGCAAATTAATGAATTAAAAAAAACCCTAACTGTCTAATAGAAAAAATATAAATTAAATGTGTCAGACAGGATTTAAAAAAAATGGAAATAACACTTACTGACTAAATGGAGATAAGTAATTCACTGATATAAGAAATACATCTTTTTTTTTTCCAAATTTTGCTTACATCCTACATAAAACAAATATAGCAGTAATATCAGAAATCACAACATAACTCACCAGCTAAATGACATTATTGAGACAAAAGATGTAATTGATAGTTTGAAATGACCAGAAAAGACAGGAGTCAATGTATGTCATGCTTCCTATAGAAAGGTAATGAGATGGATGCTTATTTTTTTATCATATAGTACCCACTGGCAATACATGATAAGTCCACTCACTTGCTATGAATAGAACCATACAACAATGTACCATGAGAGAATTGGTCTTTTCTGATGCATATCAAGCCACTTACTCCCTGGAAATAGAACAGCAGCAGAAAATGGGCCATGAGAAAAATAATCATTTTTAATGATATCAGATTGCTTACCTCCTATGAATGGCACACCAACAGAAAATGGTTCATGAGAAAAATGCACATTATTGATGCACATCAGACCCTTACTGGCTATGAATGGAACAGCAGTAGAAATGGGTCATGAAAAAATTGGCTATTTCTGATGCACATCTGACCACTTACTTCCTATGAATGAAACACCAGCAAAAAACAAGCTATACTGTAAGAGAAATTAACATTTCTAATAGACATCAGATAACTTACTCCCTATGAATAGAACAACAGCAGAAAATAGGCCATGAATGAAACAACCACTCTTGTTGCATATCACACTACTTACAATCTATAAATGGGGCAGTGGAAGAAAATGGACCATGAAAAAAATAGTTATTAGTGATGCATGCCAGATCACTTACATACTATAAACAAAACAGTGGCAGAAAAGGACTATGAGAAACTTGGTTATTTGCAATGTGTATCCACCACTTACATACTATAAGTGGAACAACAGTAGAAATTTGCTATGAGAAAAGAGATCACTTCTGATAAATGATCATTTACCTCCTAAATCAGAAATCATATTCAACATTCCAAGCATATGTTTTTCAAAATCTTACCTATACAGGCTATTTAATTTCTCTTCCATACCATGGATTTGATTGTATAATCATACCTGTGTATGTGGAAACCAACTTGCAATTGACTTCCTTACATCATGGTTTTCTTTTTCAGTAATCCAGAAATCAACATATTTCCTTAAGACACTAGATCCATCATTCCATATGTGGCTGTATTGCATTATGATGAATTTACTCACTAGTGAATTGCATATTTGATGCAGAGAAATATATTCTTTTCCTGTGCTGAAACTAACAACATTTGCAATGATTCACTATCCAGTGCATCAGTTGTTTTTTCCAGTAATGCACTGCATCCCTCATCACTTGTGTCCATATCTGGAATACATATGTTTAGTAGATCAAGGTAAAAATTATAAATTACACATGGTCACCTTGTAATTGTACTGAGGTCTTAGGTGGAAATGCCATCTTACACAGGTTGCCCCAAATGTTTCTCTTTTGAAACATCTCTTGGACACAAGCCAGTAGTTTTTTCTGCATTTCATCTTTAGGCAAAAGTAGATATTCATTTTTGAATGCAGATGCTAGAAGGGCATCAAATTTGGTGAATACCACCACAACTGGAACTATCAATGTAATCATTAGCACAAATATATGACTTCAAGGATGATGTTCTTACCATTTTTGGTATCACATTCACCAAAGAATCTTTCCTCTGCAACTGTGATGGGGCGATGAATTTGATCCATAGGGATACAATACCTACATCTATTAGTACTAAATCAGAGCATGACAATTTCTTCTCACCATATAGCATGAATTTGATTTTTAAGCTGGTTGGTCATAGAGCGCTCTTCAAGAAAGTTCTTCATTATTTGGATTTCCTTATCACTTCCAGCCTCAAACCCAATGGAGTCATGGAAGACAAATTTTGGATTGCTCTTGAATACCATTCCATGGTTGATATCATGCAATCCACGCTAGAAATGGTAGGTGAAACTACAACTTCACTACATATATGTGACACCCCACCTCCATTGTGCTTCCAAATACATGATCAATCTAAGCATAGATATATCATCAGGTCAGTGTACCTTGAATACAAGTTATACAACATATGAACATTAATACCCTTTGCTCTTCATAATCATATATCTCAGGATCTTCTGTAGAATTGCAGATCCTATGAAGGATTGTTGTCTTTCCAGCATTTGCCCGGCCAATGACAAGGATTCTAAAGCGTCCAAATTTTTCCATGAGATCCTTGTCAGTGTCTTGCATGATATGAGAAATATTGGCAGTCCTCCTTGGCTCTTTCACGACAATCAGGTTTCGAGTCCACACAAAAATCACACCATCCCTACCCGACACATCAACCTCAGAATCATCAGCAGAAAGTGGGAAGTCTGATCCTTGGGCAGGTATATGACTAGTAGCCATATTGCCCAACATGATGCCTGGCAGAGTGGTTGGACTGGATGATTGTGTGAGGTCAGAGTGAGATCCCAGGTGAGGTACAGGACTAGCGGCGGTTGAGGAAGCGATATTGGCGGGATCGTGCGACCGAGCGCCCTGAGCGCTGGCGCCTTTTACTAATACGCGAGGGTCGGACAGCTGGGCAGGCGCAAGACCAGTGGACATAACAGCGACATCGGTGACATCCCGAGCCTCATGGCTGCGCCGCAAGCCAAAGAAGCGAGAGCCGCCGCTCCGTCGAGCAGTGGGGGACACGGTGTCGGAGCTGGGGGAAGGCGCTGGAGAGGCGCCTCTGGAGATACGAGATCGAAGATTTCTGATTTTCTCCTTGAAACCTGTCATTGCGAAATCAAGTTGTTGGTATAAGCTGAGAGGTGTGGATGAACACAAGTGATCGCTTGGGTGATGCAGATAATGAGAGCTGCGGACGATACGAACGGTGAGCCGAACAGGAAGCGACTTGCTGTGTATGAGAGTTTCCACGGTCATCTCATATGGAGACCCTACAGACCCGTCTTCGCCGGATCACAGTGCTCGGTTTACCACGACAGGGTTTGATATCAATGATGCGGCCAGTTTCGGCAACCAAGTCGCGAACCGCTGCTGCAAGATTCAAATTCTCTTTTGTTTTACTTCCTTTGGTCCTTTCCTTCGTTCAGTTTCTGACACATGTGTTGACCGACAGACACATCAGAAGTTTCGGGAATACCAGGGCGTCAACGAGAATGGTTAGAGAGCGGTGAGTTCAAGCGACACAAGCGAGTGCCATACGTCGATCGGCGCGGAACTCTTCGGGATAGCTATATGAATGTAAGACAACAAACTTCCCTGTGCGCGCCCTCCCTAGAATGCGAATCGTCTGGATCGGAGGCTATACTGTGGATAATATCTCATCGATAAGTCATTGATGAAGAGCTTTGACGGGACGTCTTTGGACAATCAACATCCAGCTTATGTCCCTTTCCAAGTCATGCATCGTCAGGCTGGGAGCCAGCAAATCGCCAACCTGCGCGACCATGCTCTCATTTACCACGGCGGGGACTCATGGAGTCGAAACGGCCACAAACCGATTCGAATGCTTTACACCCACGAGGTGTAGAAGGCATCGTTGAACAGAGCGTGCCGCAGTTCAGGTCTGAAACGTAAGCTCATCAACATAGCGTGTTTTGACTTGCTCGTGACATGCCGGCCCACTTAGTAGCCTCACTCATGGGGTTGAGAGTCGAGTTCTCGAAATCAATTGCGATCTAAAAGTTGTTCGACGTTGACTAACAAACCTACCACGGTCGTTTTCCACCAGTGAACCGCGACGATAGCGGAACCATACCAACATGTGGTCATCGGTCTGACGAAAGTACTACATGCTTCTCCCTCGGACTTCTTTCACGTAATTGCGAGTACGTCGAAAACGATGAGCGGGTGGTCACATTGCTTGTTGCAGTAACTTGGGCAAGTGCAGTGCCTATGTATATGCCAGAGTCTCTGGCACGTGCCATTCACTGACGATCAACGCGCGACAGGTACCATCATGCACTCTCTCGTTCGCGTGCACGCTATTTCAAGCACGTCGAGGACGGGCTGAATATGCGGGATTCCGCTCCGTATATCCCGCGTAGCCATCGGAGGCATGAATCACAAATCGCATGCTATGGATCATCTTGGATGACGATGATCCAGCGATTGCATGAACGATAGCAACGAGGACGGCGATCCGCCAACGGCCCTACGCTTCTCGACCTGATACACAGGCACTCGGAGATGTTCACGCACTGCAGGCCGGTAGTTTAGTGGCGCGTATCTCTCGCCCCACTTCTCGATCTTGGCATAAGCATCGCTTTCGGGAGTACATTTCAGCCACCTCCCAGTGTTCTAATCCGATCATGTGCCACTTCATAGTACACGGGAACGGGGACCAGAAAACGGTCATGAAGAGAGACCGTCGCGTCGAGTGCCGCCATCGAGGGGCCGTCACTCACCACCGCCTGCGAACGCCCAACGGCACACAGGACGCTTGAGACGTGTCAGGTCTGCGCGTCCTGCGATTGGGCGTTCCTACCCCCCTCCTCGATGGCCCAGATGCGATCCGCCGCGCGACAACGCCCCACGGGGTGACCGGCCCGACCCCACACCTGCTGGATGATCGCATAGCCTGACTTGGCGTCATCGGCGGTGAACGGTTGAACCGTGGCTCAAGCGAAAGGACGCTGACGCCGGCCAGAGCAAGAATGGTGTCGGACGACGCGTCTGGAAAGCAAAAGACATCATTCAAAATGCCGATCATGGAATGCCAGGATACACGGGGAGCACTTTTTTTTTCCTCGTCGCAGACCGTTTCCTCCCTCTCAGGGTCTGGGTGTAGGCGTCAGATGTGATAAGTGGGGGCGAACGGATCATCGAGAACAGATCATCAAGCGGTGGGCATGCCGATCAAACGTTGGCCCTACCTATTTGACGAACCGCGGGGCATCACCAACAAGCGGTGCACCACGCCGCACACGCCAGTAGGGGCC
>JBBPMV010000395.1:0-17336 GCA_038090495.1 Heimioporus retisporus | reverse complement strand
GACGAAGGGGAACGAGGTAAGATTGAGCAGAACTAAGCTAGGGTACAAGGGACGAAGTACTTAGGCTTATATACTGCGCAATGGAAGGTCATAGAAGGTTATGGAACAACTATGACTAAGCAAAGAATGTTTGAAAGGAAAGAGGAAGCAAAGATAACAAGATAAGGGTGTGCGACGAACACGTTGTATGTTCTAGAGCACTCTATCGAAGTAAAGATGTTGGGTAAGGCCGACAACAGTAAGCAACGATGAGTAAAGGAAAAAGAATAGGGGCAAATCATAACATCACCAAGAAGAACCAACCCTGGAACTGGTCCCCTTCTTGTCAAGACTCCTTCAATGAACTGAAGAAACTCTTCCTCTCTCAGCTGATCCTTCACCTCCCCGACCCTGCCCAACCTTTCGCTATCACAACTGATGCCTCCAAGTATGCCTCTGGAGGTGTCCTCCTCCAAACCGATGCCAATGGCGATTGGCACCCCTGCTCCTACCTGTCGCAATCCTTCTCCCCCACAGAATGGAACTACAACATCTATGATCATGAACTCCTTGCAGTCATTCGTGGTCTCAAAGCATGGTGACACTACCTTCAGGGATCCCCCTTCCAAGTTCAAGTTTTCACCGACCATAAAAACCTGACCTACTTCCACCAACCCCAAAAGCTTAACTGTCGACAGGCCCGATGGCTACTTGACATCTCTGACTTCGACCTCCACCTCACTCACGTCCCTGGAACCTCCCTTGCCGCCCCTGATGCCCTCTCTCGTCGTTCCAACCTCCTCCCTGCCACAGATGACGACAACGACAACGTTACCCTCCTTCCAGACTCTCTCTTTGTCAATGTCATCGACATCACCCTCCAAGAGAAGCTGGCCTCCTCTTCTGCCTCCGACCCCCTTGTGCTTGACGCACTCCATGCCACCACCAGCAATGTCCCTGCTCGCTTCTGCTCCTGCCTCTCGGACTGGCAGTACGATGCTGGTGTCCTCACCTATCAGGGCCGAGCCTATGTTCCCCAGGACCTTCGGAAGTCTGTCGTTGAACGACATCATGATCATTTCGCTGCTGGCCACCCCAGATACCTGAAAACTCATCAACTTGTTACCTCTGAATTCTGGTGGCCCAGCCTCGCCCAATTTGTATGGAAATACGTTGAAGGTTGCACCTCTTGTCAATCGGCGAAAGCCAACACACACCCCACTGTCCCTCCTCTGTGCCCCATCTCTTCATCCTGCTCCCGCCCCTTCCAACAGGTTTCTTGCAACTTGATCACCAATCTTCCCCTCTCTGATGGCTTTGACAGTCTTTTGGTCGTGGTAGACCATGGGCTTACAAAGGGGGTAATTCTCTGTCCAATGAAGAAATCTGTCTCCACCGAAGGGATTGCCTCTCTCTTCTTCCACAAGGTTTACACTCAGTTTGGCCTATACGACAAAATCATCTTGGACTGTGGCCCTCAGTTTGCCTCTGCCTTCACCAAAGAACTCGGACAACTCCTTGGATATGACCTCTCCCTCTCCACCGCCTATCACCCCCAATCTGATGGAGAAACAGAACGTGTCAACCAAGAAGTCAAAACTTATCTCTGTATCTTCTGTGGCAACTCCCCTTCCACATGGTCTCAGATGATCTCCCACACCAAGTTTGCTCACAACCACCGCCCTCACTCTGTCACCGGCAAATCCCCTTTCTTCCTCACCTACAGCTTCGAACCTTGCCCTCTTCCCACTGTCATTATCGAATCCAACCTCCCAGCAGTCGAAGAACAACTGAAAACCCTCTCCGCCACTCGAGACGAAGCTCTGGCAGCCCACGAACTTGCTAGACAAGGCATGAAAGCTCGCTCCCACGGCAAGTTTACACCCTTCTGTAAAGGTGACAAAGTTTGGCTAGAAGCTTGCAACCTCAAATGCCTTATCTCCCACCCGAAATTCGCTCCCAAGCAAGAAGGACCCTTTACCATCGTCCAGGTACTATCTCCACTTGTTTACAAACTCCACCTTCCTCATACCTGGAAAATTCACAACACATTCCACACCTCCCTCCTATCACCCTATCACGAAAACGATGTACACAGCCCGAACTTCCCTTCTCCTCCACCTGACCTCATTAATGGAGAAGAAGAGTACGAGATGGAAAAAGTGATCCAACACAAGGGAACTCCAAACAACCGCTGCTTCTTGGTCCGATGGAAAGGATACTCGGCAGAAGAAGACTCCTGGCTTCCCAAATCGGAGTTCAGACATGCCAAGGAACTCCTCTCGGACTATAAAGACCTCCACCCCTCCATTTTCCCTCCATCCTCTCACCCTCCATCATCTTGTCACAATGCCCAACGTCTCCCCTAGTCGTTCTTCCTCCATCGAAGCGGATGCTGGCTGGAACCCACCTCCTGAACTCCCTCATCTTGAAACCTTAGACCATGCCTGGGATGGCCCATGGCCCCCCTCTCCTATCACTATGGAACCCATCGTCAACCCCCCTCACTTTGCCTCCCATCTCCACTGCAACCCTTTCTCTTCTATTCAACAGGGACATATGCTTGCATTCCTTGATAACTCCAACCTTCATATCTCCCTCTGAAACCACTTAGAACCTTCCTCTCCCCTTTATTCCCTTTTTCGCATGTACATTGAACTTTCCCACCTTTGCTCCCATGCTGACCTCATCGCTGATG
This sequence comes from Heimioporus retisporus, assembly GCA_038090495.1. NCBI lineage: Eukaryota > Fungi > Basidiomycota > Agaricomycetes > Boletales > Boletaceae > Heimioporus > Heimioporus retisporus. The sequence goes on along the minus strand of JBBPMV010000395.1, from coordinate 14,659 downwards.
ACACCGCCTGCATGCATTACTCCTTCCGCATCACTGAGACCCACCACACCCTTCAGGAACTTGTCATATCTGCCATGCACCAGTTGGAGATGGATGAGTTGACGTCAGATATCCAATGCTATGTGGAACATCTTGACATGAAATCTAACACTGATGAGCGATCCCCCGAGGCCTCCAGCACCCCCTTGACTCTCAAGGAGTTAGCCTCCATTGAACGAACAGAAGTAGCATGGGAAGGAGAAAGGAACCGCCCTCTACTGGAGACCCACCCCCTTTATAACCATGCATGTTTCCATTGCCATTGCCTCTCTCATATCCAGGCTAACTGTGTCTACTACCGTTGCCGCCACTGCAACCGGCACACCTCAGGACATTTGGCATATCAATGTCCCCTCGTTCGTCATAGATCTCTGGCTCCCCTTGTTCCCTCCTCATCCTCCTCCTCCTCCTGCTTGTCTCATTGCTCTCACAGATCTCGTGCCTCCTCGTCATCTGCTCCCACTCACCCTCTCACCCAATGTCTCTCATCCCCTCCTGTCCCTCATACCCCCCTCCCTATTCCTCCTCCCTCTGGTCGTCGTCACCGTCAACACCTTCCTTGTTCCAATGCCAAGCTTCGTCACCTCTCTGGCATGCCCGCCGATGGATCTCTCGATGTCAACGAAGAATGGGGATATCCCAACTACAACACCTCTGCTTATGCCAACATGACTGGTTCCCCAGGTGGTGATCACTGCATGGACCTCTAATTTGTTTCTTTTCCTTGTCTTTTGTTTCTCACCAATGTTTCGAATATACTCCGGGGGTAATGTTATGATTCACCCCTACTCTTTTCTCTTGTCATCTATGTTTGTCATCGTTGGCTAAACCCAATGCTTTTACTTCAATAGAGTGCTCTAGAACATACAACATGTTCGTCACACACCCTTATCTCTGTTATCTTTGCTTCCTTTTCTTTTCAAACATTCTTTGCTTCGTCATAGTTGTTCCATGACCTTCTATGACTTTCCATTGCATAGTATATAAGCCTAAGTACTTTGTCTCTTGTACTCTAGCTTAGTTCTGCTCAATCTTACCTCGTTCCCTCTTCGTCCCCTCATCGTAACTCGCTGCTACCTCTTTGGTAGGCAGACTTACCTCGAACCACCTGCTATACGTCCTAGCAGGAAGAACCCTTGACCCTAGTGGCGAGTACTTTGTCAAATACCTTGAACCCTTGACCCTACATTCTAGTTCTTTGAGCCTATGCTCGTTCCTACCCAGACCAAGCGTAACACTTTGTTGTAGAGGGTGTGGTCCGTGGGTAAAGGGCAATTCCTTTTGCCTTCCCAGGCTACCTCAGTACACTCCAGGAAGGCTAGTTTCTCAGAGGTTAAAGGCTCACTAGAGGCCTCAGGGGATCGTTTGTCAGCATTAGATCTTGAGTTAAGGTGTTCCATGTAACACTGAATATCCAAAGTCAAAGTATCCATCTCCAACTGATGCATTGTGGAGATGATGAGGTCCTTCAAGGCAAGGTGGGTTTCAAGGATGCAGCATGAGTGGTGCATACAAGCAATGTCATTGGCAATGAGGTCAGCATGGGATTGGAGGTGGTGAAGTTTGTAATACATATGGAAAAGCAAATGAAGAGGGGATGTGGGTTCTAGGTGGTTATGAAGGGCAATGCGAAGATTAGGATTATCAAGAAACATAAGCATATGACCTTGTTGAATTGAAGAGGAAGGATTGCAATGAATTCGAGAAGCAGAAGGGGGAATGTTGACAACAGGCTCTGTAGTGACAGGGGAGGGAGGCCATGGGCTGTCCCAAGTGTGGTCCAAAGTTTTGAGATGAGGGAGTTCAGGAAGCAGGTTCCAGCCTGCATCAGCTTCAACAGAGGAGGAGTGACTAGGGGAGATGTTGGGCATTGCAACAGGATGATGATGGGGAAGAGGATGAAGGGAAAATGGAGGGGTGGAGGTTCTTGTAGTCCAAGAGAATCTCCTTGGCATGTTTGAACTCTGATTCTGGGAGCCAAGAGTCTTCTTCAGCTGAGTATCCTTTCCATTAGACCAAGAAGCATCAGTTGTTCAGGGTTCCTTTATGTTGGATTACTTTTTCCATCTCATATTCTTCTTCTCCATTAATAAGGTCAGGAGGAGGAGAAGGGAAGTTCAGGTCATGTACATCATTTTCACAATAGGATGATAAGAGAGAAGTGTGGAATGTGTTGTGAATTTTCTGGGTACAAGGGAGGTGGAGTTTGTAAACGAGTGGAGATAGCACCTGAACAATGGTAAAGGGTCCTTCTCATTTGGGAGTGAATTTCAGGTGGGAGATAAGACATTTCAGGTCACAGGCTTTTAGCCAAACTTTGTTGCCTTTATGAAAGGGAGTGAATTTCCCATGGAAGCAAGCTTTCATGACCTGTCTAGCCAGTTCGTGGGCAGCCAGAGCTTCATCTCAAGCAGTGGAGAGTCTTCAGTTGTTCTTCAACTACAAGGAGGTTTGATTCAGCAATGACAGTGGGGAGGGGGTGAGGTTCAAAACCATAGATGAGGAAGAAGGGGGAGTTGCCAGTGATGGGATGAGAGCAGTGGTTGTGGGTGAATTCGGCATGAGAGATCATTTGGGACCATATGGAAAGGGAGTTGCTGCAGAAGATGCAGAGATAAGTTCAACCTTTTGGTTAACACATTCCGTTTCTCCATCAGGTTGAGGATGGTAAGTGGTGGAGAGGGAGAGATTGTATCTGAGGAGTCATCCAAGTTCTTTGGCAAAGGCAGAGGTGAATTGGGGACCACAATCCAAGATGATTTTGTCATATAGGCCAAACTGAGTGTAAACCTTGTGAAAAAAGAAAGAGGCAATCCCTTCAGCAGAGACAGATTTCTTCATAGGACAGAGAATCACCCCCTTAGTAAGCCCATGGTCTACCACAACCAAAAGACTGTCAAAGCCATTGGAAAGGGGGAGGTCCATGATTAAATCACAAGAAACCTGTTGGAAAGGGTGAGAGCAAGACAAGGAGATGGGGCAGAGGGGAGGAATGGTGGGGTGGGTGTTCACCTTGGCTGACTGACAGGAGGCACACCCTTCAATATATTTCTGGACAAACTGGGCAAGGCTGGGCCACCAGAATTCAGAAGTGACAAGTTGACAAGTCTTTAGATAGCTAGGGTGGCCAGCTGTGAAGTGATCATGGTGTCATTCAACAACAGATTTGTGAAGGTTGGGGGGAACATATGCATGGCCTTGGTAGGTGAGGACGCCAGCATCACATTGCCAATCTGAGAGTCGAGCATGAAGGCAAGCAGGGACATCTCTGGTGGTGGCACGTAGTGCGTCAAGTATGAGAGGGTCAGAGGTGGAGGAGGAGGCCAGCTTCTCCTGCAGGGTGATGTCAATGACATTGATGAGGAGAGAATCTGGAAGGAGAGTGACATTGTCATTGTTGTCATCAGTGGCAGGGAGGAGGTCAGGGTGGCAGGATAGGGCATTAGGGGTGGTGAGGGAGGTCCCAGGGACATGGGTGAGATGGAGGTCAAAGTCTGAGATGTCGAGTAACCATCAAGCCTGTCATCAATTAAGCCTCTGGAGTTGGTGGAAGTATGTTAGGTTCTTGTGGTCAGTGAAGACTTGAACTTGGAAAAGGAAGCCATGGAGGTAATGTCACCATGCTTTAAGGCCATGAATGACAGCAAGAAGTTCCTGGTTGTAGATGTTATAGTTTTGTTTTGTGGGGGAGAAAAATTGTGACAGGTAGGAACAGGGATGCCAGTCTCCATTAGCATCAGTCTGGAGAAGTACACCTCCAGAAGTATACTTGGAGGTGTTGGTGGCAATGGCAAAGGGTTGGGCAGGGTTGGGGAGGTGAAGGATCAGTTGGGAAAGGAAGAGCTTTTTCAGCTCATTGAAGGAGTCCTGGCAAGAAGGGGACCAGTTTCAGGGTTGTTTCTTCTTGGTGAGGTCAAGGAGGGGGTGAGCAACATTAGAGTAGTTGGGGATGAAACATTGGTAGAAATTGTCAAAACCCAGGAAGGAGTGAACATCCTTGACCTTGGAAGGAGTAGGCCATTCCTGAATACCATCAAGTTTGACTGGGTCCATGGCAAGTTCATCTGGGTGAATGATCATACCCAGGTATTTGACCTCTGAGGCTGCAAATTTCCATTTCTCAAGTTTAAGATGAAGGTTGAGTTCCTTCATGTGCTGTAGGATGCATTTGGTGTGTTCCCCATGGGTCTTGGCATCAGGGGAGAAGATGAGGAGGTTGTCCATATAGATGACAAGTCATCCTTTGGCAATCATGTCCCTAAAGGAGTCATTCATGAACCATTGGAGTGTGGCAGGAGAGTTGCAAAGTCTGAAGAACATGACAGTGGGTTTGAAGAGGCCTTTGTGGGTAATGAAGGCTGCTTTCCATTGGTGTCCATCTTTGATTCAAATGTTGTTGAGGTCCAGTCAATGGTGGGGTTAACTTCCTTAAGTCAAGGGAGTCCAAGGATGATGTTTTCTTTTCCACAGTTGAGGATGTAAAAGGCGACTTGGTGGGCCACAGATCCAATGCAGACAAATTTGACCATTCTTGTTAGTGGACTGGTTGATGTTGTTGACATTGATGGGGGCAGCAAGTTTGGTTTTCAGGAGTTTGTGTTTTTGGATGAAGTCCCAGTCAATGCAAGAGATTTGTGCTCCTGAGTCAATCAGAGCATGAGTACCAACAGCTTTCAAGTGTGAGGGTTCGACAATGTAAACAGGGATTTGCATAGACTGTTTGGTTATCAACAATACAAGTACAGATGCACAAGAAAAAGAGGGTTGTTGCATTGGGGTACGCCCTCCATCTAAAAATCCTTGCCTGGGATGGCAAAGGAAATCTAAGCCATGGTTTCTTCATCATCATCATCCTCAACTTCTCTCAGTTGGGAAATTTCTTTGACCTTCCTGGCCTTCTTCTCTGCAGTCTTCTTTGGTTTCAGGTTGTTTGAGGGGAAGGTGGGGCATTCACCAGAAAGATGACCAGTCTTTCAGCATCAGAAGCAACGTCCTTCTGAAATACATCAGCGATGTTCTTCAGGGGTGAGTTTGCCAATTTTGATGGTGTCGACATCCATAGCATTGGGGTCTTTCAAGGGGTGAGAGGAAGAAGTGAATGAATGATAGGTAGAGGAACCAAACTTGTTCCTTTTGGCAATATCCTCGGCTTTTCCCCATTGGGTGAGGAAATGAACAGCCTTGGAGTACCATTCACTGATCTTGGTAGGAATGGTGTCCATGGACATGATGTGATGCACAAGGTAGACAGGAAGGGCTGTGGAAAAATACCTGATGAGGACATTCTCATCCACAATTTCACTGATCTGGACCTTGTTGCAGAATTCTGAAATGAATGAAGTAAGTTGGAGAACTTGCCAAATCTGGTAGGAGTTCCATTGGCATCAGGGGTGAGGGCTGCTTTACGAAAGGAGGAGGCCCAGGTGAAAGTGGCTCCAGACTTCATGTAGGACAAGGTGAAGATGATTTTCTTTGCCTTGGTGTTGTATACTTCCTTGTTGACAAGGAGGTAGGTTTGGACAGAGTCCAACCAGATGGTTGCTTTGGTGTAATTGCCATTGAAGGCATCAGGGGAGCCTATACAAAGTTCAACTGGTTTCAAGAGGGTAGTCATTATAGAAGGAGGTGTGAAAGGTGGGAGGGGTTGGGTAGAGGCAAAGGTGTGGACAAGAGGGGCAGGGGCAGGGGTAGGGTGAGGCACTTGGAAGGGGAATAGAGGGGGGTGAGAAGCAGTTGGGGTGGGGGAGGGTGGTGTGGGATTTCTGGGGATGTGGAGCACTGAGAAAAGTTGGTGGGCAAGGTCGATGTCCTCCTGTTGCTCAGCAGCAGTGGGGAGTGTGGTATCTAGGTCTAGGTAAGATTGTTTGGAGGGGGAGGACAATGAGGATGAAGTTTCTGAGGGGAGTTCTATGGTGGTGAGCCTGTGCATACCATGCAGAGCTTGTTCTCTGTGGGAGGGGTTTCTGGGAGGAATGGTGGAGGATCTGTAATAATGACAGTCCTAAAACATAGAGCTTAGTCCTTTTGTTATGCTTGGTCCAGGTAGGAACAAGTGCAGGCTCAAAGAACTAAAACATAGGGTCAAGGGTTTGAGACAGAGATGAGGAACTTGCCATGCAGGGTCAAGGGTTTTGCCTGCTAGGACATATAGCAGGTGGTTCAAAGATGAGTCTGCCTACCAAAGAGGTAGCAGTGAGTTACAAGGAGGGGAGTGAAGGGGAACAAGGTAGATTGAGCAGGACTAAGCTAGAGTACAAGGGACAAAGTACCTAGGCTTATATACTGTGTAGTGGAAGGTCATAGAAGGTTATGGAACAACTATGACTAAGCAAAGAACTTTTGAAAGGAAAAAGAAGCTAAGATAACAAAGATAAGAGTGTGCAATGAACACATTGTGGGTTCTAGAGCACTCTATCAAAGTAGAAGCATCAGGTTAGGCCAATGATGACAAGCACAAATGACAAGGAGGAAAAGAATAGGGGTGAATCATAACAACAACCATGACTAAGCAAAGAATATTTGAAAGGAAAAGGAAGTGGAGATAACAAAGATAATGGTGTGTGATGAACACATTGTATGTTCTAGTGCACTCTATCAAAGAAGAAGCATCAGGTTAAGCCAATGATAATAAGCCTGAATGACAAAGAGAAAAGAATGGGGGCAAATCATCACAGGTTTCAGCACACATGCTACATATGTATACAGATCCATAAAAACATAATTTGATGATGAGGCCATAAAATGACTTGTCATATGCATGTGAAAACAAGATGTTGTCTTGGATAGTTATGGACAAGATTTTAGTATGAGTGAGTATTTTGATGGAGTCAAAGATGGCACACATACCAAGGGTTTTGAGTGGCATATGCAATATTTCCAGACAAGATGACTTCACCTTCTGTTTTGCACATATCACTGATGATCACCAACAACAGACTACTCTATAAACATTAACCTATTAGCATGTGTTTGATTCAAAAACCACATTGTTATGGATGTACATTTTCACCTTCTTTATGTTTCTTTTCTTTTCTTTTCCCATTCTTGGTTCCTGACAGGGTGTATGCATCAGCAACAGCTGACATCTAAGCATATGTTTATCTTTCACTTATGGATATATGAACCCACTTGATCTTTCACCTCTTCATGGACTCATGGACCATATATCCACCCTTTGATTTACTTCATGGGCATCACATATGTCATGATCAGACTCACCTCATGCCTAGGGCATGTTGGCCCCTATGATCATTCATCTTTAGCTCTGCCACACCATGAGCCTATGGTATGTTCTCCTCATGATCTCTGCATGTATGGCTATGCTGCCACATCCTCACCAGATGTGCATGGACACTTTGTCTATGATCTGTACAATATGTGGACAAACATGTAAAGAAGTATATAAGCCAATAGATCCCCAAGGAACTCCTCAGTTGAGTTCTCTTGGTTCTCCCCTCAGAGTTCCATAGCAAGATGGACTCTTTTCTACATCTTCCCTTCTCCTTGTGCACCTGCACCTTGCATGTTCACACTTTTCATCTCATCCACACACTTTTGCCCATGCCAGACACCAGACTATGGCTCTGAGTGTTTCAGACGCAGTCAGAGCTGCACATGCACATAAGTTTGTCATTGGAGGAATAGCAGACATAATACATACCATGCCAAGAGGGAATTGGAGAAGCATGAAGGGGGTTATGGAAGGAAAGATGACATCAGAGGTCAGAGGTCTCATGGAAAACATGGAGGCAGTAGCAAAAGAGGAAAATGCAACAACATCTGGTGGACAATCAAAAAGGAAGGTGGAATGAGAAGGAGGACATGTATGAGGAACACCACCTAAGGGGGTTGTGTTCATAGTGGTGGTGATACAAATTTTACAGCACATCTTGGGCTTGAGATTGTTGTGGATATTTAGGACATGATGGATGAAAGCATAATCCCACCCATAGAGCTTGATGCTTGAAAGGGACATTAAAGCATGCAATGCCAGGGGGATACATAAGACCACCTCTTGATGTTGGTGAGGAGTTTGCCCATTAGCCTTGTGTGCTATCACAATTCCTCATCTGCTGATACTCAATCTCTTAAGAATAGTGGGCCTTGAAAGGTGTGGGGGTGACTCTGGGCATGAGTTGGGAGTGATGAGATAAGCAAGATAAAAAATGTGGCTGACATTATTTCAGTGCAGACTCATTCTTCCTCCTAACTCCAATGGATGTCTCCATGGATATCATGTTTTGATCCATTGACAGAACCAAGTTTTGTACATGCAAGTCATTCCTACTTGGATCACGTTTCTTCAAGTTGATGTTCATCCTTTCTTCCCCTGAGCATATCCCTGAACAGGTCTGGATCAACAACCAAATCACTCAAGTAATACCCATACAAGAAAACCACCTGCCAATCAGCAAACCCACTCTTGTGCTAGTTTGACTCACAGCATCCACAGACCTTTCTAGCATTGATAGCCTCTTCTAGATCATGACACCTGTTTCTAGTTATCACAGACTATTTGAGTGATGACTAATCAAGGTTCAATTCCCATATATGGATTATGTAAGCATTATGTAAGCAATAAACATATTCACCAAACTATGTCAGTAATGACTAATCAAGGTTAATTGGAATCATAGCTTGATTGTTACCACTCAGTGGTTTTATCACTTAGTGATTTTGAGGTACCTGCAGTTGGCAGTCAAGAGACCCTGAATACTGATGGTGATTATGCCACTTTATTTTTCTTGTTTGTTTATCAACATAATTTTCCTTGTTATATAGGAACCCTCTTTGCCTTTGATTCCTCCACCCACTTTCACTCTATCTTGTGTTTACACTAATGCTGCCCTTGTCCCTCTCCCCTTCATTGCCAATGGCCACCATACTTGTCCACCAGTGGTCAGCCAAGTGCTCCCAAGAGCAAGCTATGTGTGCTGTAGTGATGGTTGGGATCATATGTGGTAAGTCCCTCTAATGCTGGATATGACAACAAGCTGACACTTGCATATTCGTGCTCTCCATGGATGCTGATGTTTAAAGCATCTGTAAGTGTACTATATGTTGAAACCTTCAAGCCATCACTTTGGTTTTGACTTGGGTCTGTTGATGGTGGTCTTGGTTGTGGCAGGTATCTACCTTGTGCTTGAGTTATTTGTTGCTGATGCATTGTTGATGGTCATCACTGCTGTAACTTCATATACTTCACCTTTTTATTGTTATGTTGATGTTGCTGAACAAGGACTAACCAGATGTTAGATAATTTTTTGTTTGTGGGCTCATCATACCTGAGCAGCTTATTGAGCATGTTGCTCAAAAAGTATGTGTTGCTATTGTGTCTCAAGTGTTGATCCCTTGGTAATTTTGCAGGTTGAGTTGGGACATAATTACATGTTGTGCTGTTGTCCCTGCATGATGCCAGCAAGCAATGTGAGGCCTGTACCATCTCTATTGATGTTCCAGTGTGCTTGCTTGTTACCATTTGTTGTTGATGGTGGTGCCTTCCAGATATATGGAGGGATTAGGCTACAGGGTTGGTATAGTGCAGGTATAATAAATCTGGCATGCTCCTTGTCCTTGAGCCAGGCTAGTGCCATTATTAGTGTTGTTCTATTGTGTATATTCATGTACTTACCCTTGGCCTTTGGACCACCACTGCAAATTTTGGCCAGTGTCACTTCAAAATTGATGTGGGGTTCCACAGAAGCAATGCTGTACATCACTTCAACAATGTCTTGAGGAAGTGTATGCCTCAGTGGTTGGATGTTGCACTTGAAATGGACTACACAAACATGAAAGAATTGCCAAAGGTGATCATATGGATCAAGATCACACATGGAGCAATGTGGCTTGTAACTACAGGCTGACTGGATGTCTCTGCAAAGTTCTACACAATACCTTCCTAATCCTGCTTGGCTGTCAGACCTCTGCTATGTGTCAAATCATAAAGAAACTTACCAAAAGCTTGACCCTGATGGCTGTCTGCAACAACAGGTTCAATTCCTGCACCATGGATGTGGAAAAATTGTACTGGAACACCAGTATCTGCTGCTGCAATCTTGAAAATGTGATGGAACAAGATTATATGTGCATCAGCTGACTGCAACACTGTGAATGCATGTGCAAGAACCAAGGCTATGGCTAAGTTAGTGAACATGCAAAAGAGTGGATAAACAAATTTACATTGTAGATGATTATTGTTCCAGCCTTCAATCTCAAACTCCTGCCATCCATGAACACATTTAAATGATGTGTCAATAGATATCCTTTTCAACTGGACAAGATTTAGTGACATCTGAGATGTCATGCAAATAACAAGCAGAAAGTTGTCATTTCCAGAAATGTTGTGTTGTTCAACACACCACAGATAGCAGTGGTCAAATGGAAAATGCTGTTGCTCTTGCATGAGTATTTCAACACCCATAAACCATGGTTGTGAAAGATTGGCACATATTTTAATGCAACTAACCTCAGAACCCAGTCCCATATGGAAAATTAAATGTTCATACTGTGTTGATAAGGCAATGTAGGTGATCAAGGTTACCCAATGAAGAATGAAGGTCAAGTGGCAATGGGTTACATTTGCAATTATTGGACCATTCAAGTGCATATCATAGGCCATAGATAAATCCTAAGTCAAGCATAAGCCTTTGGGGTGTGGTGTTATGCTTGGTCCAGGTAGGAATGAGCATAGGCTCAAAAAACTAGAACATGGGGTCAAGGGTTCAAGGTAAGATGAAGGACTTGCCACACAGGGTCAAGGGTTCTGCCTGCTAGGACATATAGCAGGTGGGTCGGAGGTAAGTCTGCCTACCAAAGGGGTAGCAGTGAGTTATGATGAGGGGAGCAAAGGGGAATGAGGTAGATTGAGCAGGACTAAGCTAGAGTACAAGGGATGAAGTATCTAGGCTTACATATATACTATGCAATGGAAAGTCATAGAAGGTTATGGAACAATTATGACTAAGTGAAGAAAGCTCAAAAGGAATAAGAAGTGAAGATAAAAAAGATAATGGTGTGCAACAAACACATTGCTGGTTCTAGAGCACTCTATCAAAGTGGAAGCATCAGGTTAATGACAAGTACAAATGACAAAGAAAAAGAATAGGAGCAAATCATAACATGTGGCATCAGCAAGCTTCCATTCAAGTCCCAATAGAAGCAACTTCAGAGAGTCAACTATTTGTGGTGGCATTTTTGTTGGGAGTGGTGGTGCATGATTATGGGGATTGGTAGACAGAATGAGTGCATATGGGCAGTCATGAAGATCATTGGGAACATAGATATTGTATGTTGTCATGCAGCTTTCATTTTCAGGTGATGCAAGGAGCTTACCATGACACAGTTTATTATTCACATCATAGTGCAAATGTGCTGCAGATCAGATTTAAATTTAGTGCATGCATGGACAAAAATCATCAAGGACTTATGACAATGTGCTTTATGTTCAGTTGGTGATGCAGCAAATGTACAGGGAGTGAGGGGATCAACACCAAGTGATTTGGCATGCATCTTGACCTGTAGATACCATTTGCTATTGTCATGGAGCAATGCCTGCAGGTATGGGATATCAAACTCCTGCAAATTCCACAGGAGCAAATGGGCTTGTCTATGTCCTCCAGTCATTTTGAGCATCTTAATCACAATTTTTCAGCATATAAGAATATAGATATCAAAAAAGGTATTGACTTACTAGATATATGGTTGATTGTAGTCATCAAACTGTAAGCAAAGTTCACTGTAGCACCTTTGAACCTTTGATTTGCACATATTCTTCAAGTCCTCATCATCAACACCTTCAATATCCTCTGGGGGAGTGTTCTCTTGTTCAACTATGTCACTCTCAGGAAAGTTGACAACTGAAAATGCACACCCCCTCTCAACAAGGGCATAGTAAAAGCCCAGGGTCTTGTTGAAAACCTCCACATGTGCATTGTCTATTGGCACATAATCAACAGTACATGGTATCACTGGATGCAGTGAGATTGCTTGACAGTTTGTAAATGAATGTGTAGTATATACATGAGGTCGGAAGGAGCAGTATTGTAAACCCCTACCTATAATATGAGTATTAAGATCATCTGTATTAAGTAAAACAGCATCACTTACATGTGGTGCATAGCTTCGAGCATCCAACAGGCCTGTCAGATGCATCCTGCAACATCATGCAGGTGATCTTGTCATGCCTGCCATGACCATCTCCAAGCAAGTATTGAAAATTGAATCATGGGTGATAAAACAAGTTGGGGTTGATGTGAAAGATATGGGTAATTGCTACACCAAGTGTGTCACCAGTCTCTGGGTATTCAACAATTGCATCAAGTGGATGCTCAACAATGCAGTTGGCACATTTCTGGCAAGTGACTTTGTAAACACTGCAGTAAATCTCTGTCACAGTAAATTGACATGCCAGCAGAGGCTCATAGCATGATGCAAGCACAGCAGGGACAGGTGATGAGATAGCAGATGGTGATGGTGGAAGACAAGGAGGTGAGGGGGAGAAGGGAATGGACCTTAGAGATGGGCAAGAGGGATCCAGGGACATAGCAGGGGGTCCAGATGGTGGGGGAGATAGTCTGGAAAGCAAAGAACATGAAGGTGAAGGTGATGGTGAAAGTCGGGATAGCAATGATGGTTGTAGAAAGCAAGAGGTGAATGACAGAAACTGAGAGAATGAGGGCAGTAACTGAGAGAATGATGGTGAAAACTGGGCAAATGAGGGCGAGCACAAGCAAGATGACTGGAATGAAGAGTGGGCAAGGTGAGGTGGTGTGTCAACCTTGCCTGCTAGGTATGGGGGGTAAGTTTCCATCAGATAAGGCAATCATTCAAAGGACTCACCATTATATATGTATCTTCATTGGCAAAGATATGAATGTTGCCATCAGTGGGAGAGGGGTTAATGTCAATGATCACTGTTGAAGATAGCCACAATGGCTTTCCTTTTTCAATCAGTTGTGATAGCATAGCACAGCCGCAGGTGAACTTACCCATGGTTTTTCTCTTGAATGGTCACTCACTGTGCCATGTTCACTGTGATTATTGTCAATGGCACCCCCCTTGTTCAACATCAGTGCCCACAAAGTACAAAATCCCAGACCTTGGTTTCGACATTGCTGTGTTTATTTTTGGAAGGTGTAGGTGAGTGTCATACAAGTGAAATTTCATGTTTGAATGGTTTGCCGGTGTATTGGTTTCAGTATGCCATGCTATGATCAAATATTACAGTGCTTTCTGCTGCCAACATACTCATTCTAGGAAATGTGCCACCATGGAGGTTTGGTACATGCAAATTTGCACCATTCAATCCCAGAACTTAATGACAAATCTGCTGTTTTCCTGACTTTATGCACTCATTGCTCACCTCACACAGTTTCAGTGTTCAGGCATCAAGATCCCATCAGATGGACTGACTGGGTATATATAGGCCCAGTGTGAGGTAAAGCTCATTGCTCTGTGCTCCTCATTTTTACTTATCTTTTACTGCTCAGTTAATTGCTCATCATGCCCACTACTTGCCACTCTGATCATGAACCATCACCCCTACCAGCACTTGCAATTGCCCCAATCATGCCCAAGCTTCCTGCTGTTGATGTGGTCTTTCACCCATGCGTTTTAGTTCAGTGTACTACCAGTGACCTTGTTGTCTATACTTGTGATCTCAGTTGCCTCATAACTGTTGCATAGTAAATCCAATGCCTATTGATTATTTATTTCATTGAATATGACATCAGCCCCTTTGGTCTGATTGGTGCACACATTGTTCCATCTGGCCTTTTTGACTGGATGGAATGGCATGGTCTTATTATGAAATGTTTATGTGCACTCATATCAGGCCAGCCTGTACCTGCTCAGTTTCTGGACAAGTTCCTTTCAGGGCACATGGTAGTTCACTGCCATCATGCCAATAACCAGTGTGGATTCTATTGTGAGTAGTGCTATTTGGTATTTTAATCATTGAAGTAATCCATCTGTATTTATAGTTGATGTGACAAAGATATATAACATAACATTGTTTGATTGAAACTACCAGCAAATCCCTCACTTGGTTTGTAAATAATTTTCTTCTTGATATTATCATTGTGCTCAATACTTGTTTAGCTGGTGGTGTCCCAAATGTAGATGACATCCTTGTGCAGTGGCATGATGATGTTGCTGGCAACCCAGCCCTGCTTTTACATCTGGCACCCTTTGTTGATGGGTATTTTAGTATCCATACATTGATGTATCCTGGTGTTCATCAGCTCCACACTGGCCTGTCACAGCCACACCACATGCATTCACCACTGCATTTCCACACACCATATTCCTGCCATTTAGATATGTCAAGAATATTTTATTGGCTGGTGCTGACTACATTTGTATGAAGTGCTCTCTGAGTCCAATGCATCACCCTGTCACACTTGTAACATCACCAACCAGAGTACCCTGCTGTCAACTCCTATCACTGGCCCATTGTGAGCCATGGCATGTGTGACCACCAGCCCCACCCACCATGAAATGAATGTATTAGATTCATTGAGGCTTGGACTTGGGATATGTTGAGCAGAGATAGATAACCTGATTGAAGAGTGTGATCATTGTGGTCAACTATTCCTACAAACTGCATTGTGCTCACATGTTA
>JBBPMV010000394.1:0-17340 GCA_038090495.1 Heimioporus retisporus | reverse complement strand
ACGACGACGACCGACGCACGCTCAGTCGCACCATCGTCATCATCATCGTCATCGTCTGCTGTCAACGACACGCCACGTGACTACTTGTCACAACTACGTAGGTAGACGAACAGTGTAGAATAAAAAAAACTATAGAGCTGGTAATCTAATAAGAGAAACTTCCTGCATCTTCAGAACATCAGCATCCACAGGCGTCGCGGATCCAAGTATATTTACACGCACACGAGTAGAAGGTTGCATCGTCGCAAAAGCTTGTTTGCCAGCTCAAAGCTGACCCCGAAGGCTCGGACGGGCGAGAGTGTGGTTCGTAGAAAAAAAAACCCCCCGATCGGTGGCTGCAATGACGAGCTACAGGTGGATATTCCCGCAGAGTACCGTAGACACGTATTTTAAATGTAGTCATCAGTAGCTCACCAGCGACAGCTCAACAGTAGATTGCCTGACATCATAGAACCCTCATCAGCTCATGTCGGGATAGTAGTGCAATCATCACTTCTGATCGACTTCGGAAACGACCTCGTAGGAAGGTGCCTGGCGATGGTGACTATCGATATGGGCTCCGGCAACCAAACGAGACACCAAGAAGGCAGTGAAAGACGCTCGACGCTGCGTAAACACTCGTCGTGCTTACTCGGATCCACCATCATCCAAGCAATCGCCCGCGTCCATCCACTCATCAGCTTTGCAGTTGCCCACTTTCACAATGGAAGCGATCAAGAAAGGGATCAAAGCCATCCGATCTCGTGTCGCCAACAGAAGCACCTCTCAAGCACCTTCCCAAACAGCCGATGCCCCCACCAGTGGCGCATCAGTAAATTCACCACCTCCTTTTTCGGTACTTTTCAGTACTTTTCACACACTTTTTGTTACTTTTCATGCTTTTCGCCCATCTGTCGAAAAGCGGTGAAAAGTAGATCTCGATTCTTTTCACTATTCTTTCTTCGTGCTTTTCATAGCTTTTTACTCCTTTTCTGGCTTTTCTTTTGTCTTTTCTCATACTTTTTACAAGCCGGGCAGATGAAAAGAAAACCAATATATTAAAAAGCACATAGTAAGCAACCAAGAGCCAGTGAGAAAGTAGTGGTGGATGGTACGAAAAGAACATAAAAAGGATGAGAAAGTGGCAGGGATGGTATACGAGCAGCTTAATAGGTGCATGGTGGTTTGAATGCGAGCAACAAAAGTGGTATGTATGTGTTGATAGGCGCATAATAGATCGAATGGAGCGGCAGGAATTGTGAATGTTGTATCGAGCAGTCAAATGAATGAGATGATTAGCAGATAAGGAAAGAAATGAACGTTGAGAGTGACCATAGTAGAATGCAGGGAATTCTTGAAGGAAACTCACCTCCTGGATTAAAAGATTAGTGGTATCATTTTTGGAGCAAGCAACTCAGAGAGTGTACATGAGAGCCCTGGGATCAGACATCTGAGGGAAACTTGCCTCCTGGATTAAAAGATTAGTGGCATTGTTTTTGGAGTGAGCAACTTGGAGAGCATACACATGAGAGCTCTAGGATCAGACACATCTGGGGCGACAATTGAGGCACAAAGGGCATCGTTGTCTTGGTTGGTGGAGAGGTAAGTCAAAGCCGCCACAACAACATTGTTCAATGTCTCATCATTGTGAGACGCGACCGACATGTAGTACAATGTAGTCTGGCCGCCCCAGTTCTGGTGGGAAAAAGCACTTCCCCTAGTGCTCAGCTTTCCTGTGATATCATTACAGGTTTGGGGCTGTCTCCTGTTCGTCCAAATGCTACAGGTTGCATATATGTTGACAGTTTCCTGCCCTGCCATCTGCCCTTCAGAGTCCTGGTTGATGATGACTTTGAGCCGTCCTTCTTCAGCGAGTTTCAGCGCGCATTCCAACTATAGACACATCAGCAAATCTGAGTCATGTGGTCGACAAATAAAGTTTGATTGACACTCACCACTGCCGTGCAGAGTGCGAGAACTCCTTTGATCCCGTGGTCACATTTTGTGAGGAGATCCAACCCGGGAACCTCCACCCACCTGGCAGTATCTTGAAGGTGGGTTGTTCCGAGAAGCGAGAGAACAAGGGAGGACTGGAATGCTTTGGAGTGGTCAGTATGATCAAAGCCCTCGTATGCAAATGCATGGTCAGTCAGTAATTCCATTGCAAGAGCCTCTTTAGTCAGCTCTTCACAGCCAGGTGCTGCTGACAATTTGACGAGATGTTTGAGTATGATATGTCCTGCGGCGTTTCCAATGACATGACGCCACCGACTAAGGCGCTGAGTCGCCTGTGCCACATTGACAGGATGGGGTTATAGTAGTCAGTCATATGCCTAAACGTGATGACATGTACATGTACTAGATCGTAAAGGTGACCACTGTGTTTCATCTCACTCACTTCATCAAACGAAGGGTAAATGACACGAATGATGGCGGTGAGGACTTGCTCCAGCTCTTCTTCCTTGATACGCCATATGTTTTGCTGGTCCCCATACCACAGGACAACACTTGGAAGGACCTTTGTAGTCCACTGATCATCGGGATCGTTCTGAAAGAGCGCCGGAAGGTGGCCCTTTCTAGCCCTACCCCTTGGGATCCAATTAGGCATGGAGGTGCTCTTACGCGGCTTCATGGACTCCATCACCGGTTTGACATCAGTGGCCTCAGAGTCTGCCACAGGCAACAAGGGAGTAATCCCTGAGGCGTGTTGACATACACTATCGCCGTTCTCTGCACACCTTGCACCCTTGAATTTCTTAATTGGGGGGCTGTCAACGATTATGATGGCATTCTGTGAAACATGAGGTGAGTAACAGTCACATCACTACATAAGCAAGACTTGAGCCTTTCCTCTCTTGTGAGACGCCACCACCCTCCCACCATGGCCAGTCCATCATGGAGGCCAGTCTCCGCTCCCTTGCTGGCGACATCAGTATCCTGCCCATCATCTGCCCACTTGGGGTCACTCTCAGGTTGAAGTAAGTGCTGTTTACGTTTCAAGCTGGCTGGTTCACCATGTGACGTTTGGTTAGTCTGAGTGGATGCAGGGCCTGCGAGATCGTCAACGTTGAGTTGGGCAATGGTAATTCGAGACGGCTGTTATTGCAGGCAGGTGTTATGCGAAGCGTACCTCGATAGATCAAGACTATAGTTGAAGGGAATTCCTCGAGCAGGACACTCATGAAGAGGTACAACTCAGCTCGAAGAGACGAAGGTACAAAGGACTACTCCTTGGAAGAAGGACTGAGGGACTGAGGATGACTCAAGAGTATGCTAGATTGCGCAGATCGAGAATAGAGTACATCAAGGTGAACTGGTACTCTATATACTTATCGACATGTAAGCGTAGAATATCATGGAATGGTGAAGAATAAAGGACGCATAAGCGTCGAAGGTTATGGAATGAAGAAGAATAAAGAACGCGTAAGTGTTTGGTAAACAGGAACACGTAAGAAGGTGAAAGATGTGCAGCATCGGAAGTGAAGGGAAGATAGGCGAGTCAGAGAAAGGAAACGAGAGGATGAACGGGAAGGATAACCATAACATTACCCCCTTCCAAGCTTTGAAGTCCCTGACCTCAAGATCAAGCCAAGTCTGCTGAAGGAGGGGGAGGAAAGAATGCTGTGGATGCCTGGGAAGGAGTGAAATTTTCAAAGGGGCAATCGGAGAAGATATGTCCGGCCTCATCGCAACAAGCACAAGTGCAAGTTGGGCAAAAACGATCTGAATGACCCCAATGAGAGCAGGCGGAGCACTGGGTTGTGAAACAAAGATGGGTTGGATGTCCAGGGGCGTACACGAGGCAAGAAGAGCAACGATATTCGGAACAATTTTCCCTGTAATGTCCAGAGCGATGGCAGTGGTAGCATAAGGTAGAAGCGGTTGCCGGAGGACGGGTGATAGGGGAAGTAAGTGTTTGTACCGCAGAGGAGAGAATACGTCGCCCAGTAGAGCTTCAGAAGAATTGGATGTGGTCTCGA
Source organism: Heimioporus retisporus (assembly GCA_038090495.1). Taxonomy (NCBI): domain Eukaryota; kingdom Fungi; phylum Basidiomycota; class Agaricomycetes; order Boletales; family Boletaceae; genus Heimioporus; species Heimioporus retisporus. Next base: position 13,381 of record JBBPMV010000394.1, on the reverse strand, counting down.
TTAAGGGAGAGGACATGTTGATCAACGAAGAACCCATCAGAACAGAGGGAGGGGTCATTGACACAATCATGGGGAATCAGTTGGACAGAGGAGAGGTGAGAGGTGAGCGATGGGGCGGCGGAGGCGATGGGAGGAGCAATCGGCAAGGGAGGAGGAGAGGACAGGGTTGAGAGGGCAATGGAAGAGGTAACGGTGGGAATGGAGGTAATAGAATTGAGATATCTGTCCTGCACATCACAGGGAAGAGAAAGGTAAATGCGACGAAAAGTAGGGTAAAGGGTAGCGGGGTCAAGTCGTTCGACAAAAGTGTGAAAACCATGGAGATGGAGAATAGAAAGAATACGATCAGGAAGGTGGCCAATCAAAAGAGGGAGAGGAAGTCCGAAAGCCGCTGGAAGATCAGAAGGGGCAGCCTGGAAATGGTACGACTGTACTTTGGAGGTGTCAAGAAAAAGGCGTACGAGTTCCTGAGAGATTTCATCTTCTTCGTAGAGGGGATCAGTTTCGAGGGCGTGGACGAGGGTAGGATCGGCAAGGATGGTGGCGTAGAGGGTGTAGATGGCGGAGGTGGGTAAGAATGTGGGCTGTACACATCTGGAGTGTAACGGAGAAGAAACAGAGAGTGGAGATGAAGAGGAAGATGAAGAAGTGATGGACATGATGAAAAATGGGTGAAGTGATGAAGATATTTACGAAGAGTGAGAAAAAGAAAATAACAAGGATCATATGAAGAGGGTGTTTTTGTTTAGTAGTTTTTTACGTGAACAGGGCAGTCGTCGAAACGGCAGAAGTATTCGTGTTCAAGGAAATGAGAAGAAGATAAAGCGGGATGACGAAGAAGAAACCAACGTCGAGCTGTGGCGCGAGGGGAAAACAGTAGAGCGTATGCAATTTTAATGGGGATTGGGTCCATGCTATCGTAGGGAGTGAGTTCGTTTATAATCGAGGAGGGTGTCCTTGGCGTGACGGAGATTACTTTCCGGTTCCCAGGTATTTTCTGCTGCAGAGTATCCTTTCCACGCGGTCAGGTACTGATAACGGCCAGGGGATCCCTTGTGTGCGAGAATGCCGTCAACTTCGTATTCCTCTTCTCCGTCGATGACATCAGGAGGTGGTGTGGGAAACGAGGGGCCATGTGCATCTGTGGAGCGGAAGGAGGAGAGGAGGGTGGCATGGAAGACATTATGAATTTTCCATGTGGGGGGTAGACAGAGGCGGTAAGATAGCGGAGACAGTACCTGGGAGATTTCGAAAGGGCCCAGTCGTTTGGGTGCGAGTTTCCGAGAGGGGTAAGGAATGCGGAGGTTGGTGGCTTCTAGCCATACCTTATCGCCGACCTTCCATGGGGAGAACTTCTGGGTACAGTGTTGGGCCATGAGACGTTGGGCTGACTCGTGTGCTGCCAAGGCTTCTTTTTGGGATTCTTCCAGGGCGGTGAGACAGGAGGAGAGGGCCGGGATAAATGTTTTTCCGATGGGAGGATAAGCGCGAGGGTCGTAGCCCATCATAAGGGAAAAGGGGGAAGTTTTTGTAGAAGAGTGGGGGGAAGAGTTGTGGTGGAATTCGGCAGATGAGATGAAGGAAGACCAGGAGTGAGGTTGATTTCTGCAGAATAGGCGAAGGTATGTTTCGATTTCCTGGTTAGTGCGTTCCGTCTGTCCATCGGTTTGGGGGTGATATGTGGTGGATAATCGGACATCGTAGTGAAGCAAGCGGGCTAACTCCCTAGCGAAGGCGGATGCGAATTGGGGGCAACGATCAGAGATAATGGAATCATGTAAGCCAAACCGTTTGAAGACGTTGTTGAAAAATAGGAGGGCTACTCCCGCAGCGTCGATGGTTTTCAGACAAGGCATGAGAATTACCCCCTTCGAAAGGCCGTGGTCGACCATGACCAGCAAAGAATCGAAGCCGGATGAGAGAGGAAGGTCTGTAATGAGGTCCATGGAAAGCTGGCGGAAAGGGAGAGAGGTGGACGAGGGGATGGGAGAGAGAGGGGGTGCAGTAGGATGGGTGTTTGCCTTAGACTGTTGGCAGAGGGCACAACCAGCGATGAAGTTCCTAACGAAAGTGGACAAGCCCGGCCACCAAAAGTCGTGTTCGATGAGAGCTTTGGTCCTGAAGAAACCCATGTGGCCTGTGGTGGGTGACGTGTGGAAGGAGTGAAGTAGAGCTGAGCGAGAGGTGGGGGGAACATAGAGCCGGTTGCGGAGGTACAAGTGGCCGTTGTCGAAAGACCAGTCATCGGGGGAGGAGCGAGGGAAGAGAGAGGAATTGTCCTGCAGGGATTGGAGCGCGCGAATGATGAGGGGATCGGAGGAGGAGGACCGGCGGATGTTATCTGCGAGGGTGAGATCAAGGGCCGAGATGATGACCGGGTCAGGGAGGATGGAAGCGATGTTGTCCAGAGAGGTATCGACATCGATATTACGAGATAGAGCATCTGCAGGGGCCATGCGAGAGCCCGGAGTGACCTGCCAGACAATGTCAAAGTCCTGAAGAAGAAGTGACCAATGAGCTTGATGGCGAGAGAGTTTGCAGAGGTCCTTGAGATAGGAAAGGTTTTTGTGATCAGTGATAATGGTGATGGGGTGGGGGGTGCCTTGGAGGTACTGCCGCCATTTCTGAAGAGCCAGAATAACCGCCAGGAGTTCGCGATCGTAAATGTCGTAGTTTCATTTGGCCGGGGTGAATGTCTGGGAAAAGTAGGTGCACGGGTGTGAGTCACCATTGGTGTCGGCTTGGAGAAGGACGGCACCAGCGGCCAGGAGAGAGGCATCCGTCATGATGGTGAAGGGCTGGGAGACATCAGGGAAAGCAAGGACAGGAGAGGAGGAGAAGCGAGCTTTCAGGGAATCAAAGGCTTGTTGTTGGAGAGGAGTCCAGAGCCATGGTTCATCTTTGTGGGTAAGGAGGGTGAGTGGAGCAACCAGATTTGAGAAGCCCAGAATGAATTTGCGATAGAAGTTCGCAAAGCCGAGGAAAGAACGAACCCCCTTGACCGAGGTAGGAGGTTTCCAGTCTGCTATGGCAGAGAGCTTCGTTGGATCCATGTGTATGTGCCCTTGGCCAATGACTAAGCCAAGGTATTCTATCTGAGGGGAGTCGAAGACACATTTGGATATTTTTAACGATAAATTATTTTCACGAAGACGTTGGAGGACTCGTCTGGTGCAGGTATGGTGGAGTTCGGGGTCGTTTTGTGTGTGGATGCCGATGTCGTCCATGTAAATTTTCAGCCAACATTCTGCGATCATATCTGCGAAGATGTGGTTCATGAAAGCCTGGAAGGTGGGAGGGGCATTGTTGAATCCAAAAAACATGACCGTTGGTTCGAAAAGTCCTAAAGGGGTGATGAATGCCGCCTTCCACTGATCCTCCTCGCGTAAATGAATGTTGTTGTATCCCCAGTGAACATTGAATTTGGTAAAGAGGGTGGAATCTTTCATGTCGTCAATAAGTTCGGAGATGAGGGGTAAGGGATAGGCATTGCAGACGGTGTGAGAGTTGAGGTATCTGTAGTCTTGGCAAGGGTGAAGAGTTCCATCCTTTTTGGGCACGAAAAAGAATGGGGAGGCCTGAGGGGATTTCGAAGGGATGATACGACCAGTTTTCAAATTCTCTTCAATGAATGTTCGGCAAGCCTCCTTTTCAGCAGGGTTGAGTGGGTACACTTTGGTGATTTTTGGAATGAAGGATGGTTTGAGGTCGATGGAGTGGTCAAAAGGGCGATGAGGGGGTAAGGTCTCGAACATCTTTTCGGAGAATACATCCAAGAAATCAGCACACCAGGAGGGAATTTGAACATCTTTGGGTAGGTTCTGTTGCGCCAATTGAGTAGATAAAGTGATTTTTCCGAGGTGTTGGGGGTAGGTCTCATCAACATCTTTCCAGGGTGGACGCTCACTAAGAGGTACCACAGCGTCCTGGAGAGTGAGAGTGTTGGCAGACCAATCGATGATTGGATTGTGTTCCTTTAACCAGGTCATTCCTAAGATTACGCGAGAAGAACCTAAAGATGTAACGAGGAAGGTGATTTTGTCAGAGAGGTTGGGGAAAATAATGTTTGCGGAGATGGAGAAGCGGATGGTTCCTTGGTGATTGGGGGTTCCATCTACATTGTACGCGGTGAGGGGTTGAGGGAGTTTCTGAATGGCTTTTCGAAGCTTGGGCACAAGAGAGATGTCGATAAAGTTGTTGGTGGCTCCGCAGTCTATGAGGGCGGTGGTGGTAACGGTTTGTGACTCGGTTTGTAGGCGAACTGGGAGACGCAAGGTTCGTTCATTGGAAAGGCCTACTATTACAGTGTCGATATCTAGGGAAGGAGACATTACAACTTCTTCCCTTACTGAAAACCCGAAGAGGAATTGTCCTTGGTTTCCTCGAAGCAGAGTTTGAGGGTTTGTAAGATTTCTCCTTCGTCCTTACCAATGTTCTTGAGTTTGGAAACATAGGTTTCGAGGGCTGAGGATTGTTTCTGAGGGGGGGAAGGAGAGGAGGTAGTGGTGGGGGTGGTGTCAGTGGTTTGGATGCATTGCTGGGAGGGGCGAGAGGGTTTCAAAGTAAAGGTTTTGCACTGTGTGGCATTGTGTCCCTTTTGACGACAACGAAGGCAGAGTCCTTCTCTGAAACAGCGAGCTCATTCGGCTGGGGTAAGTTTCGAAATGCGGATGACGTCAATGTCCATGGCGTTGGGATCTGGGGTGGTGGGGGTGCGAGAGAACGAGGAGGGAGTATGGTGGCCTCATCAAAGGGCTGCAATGCAAGCTTTCTGGGCGTGGAAGGTTTTAGCCTTTTCGATCCATTCTTTGATGGTAGTGGGGACGGTTGTCATGGAGAGAATCATGATAGACAGCTGTTGGTCTAGCCCTAGAGAGAACTGGTTGATGAGGGTGGTGTCGTCGGTGATGGAGGCTCTGGCTGTGAGGTTCTGGAAGTCAGTGATATATTTCTGAAAACCGTCATCTGTTTCTCCATTGGGTCCACGAGTAGATTTCTGTACAAGCTTGGATAATTCCAGACGGGCAGTGGCTTGGGTGTCGAAAGGATAGAAGGTGGATTCGAAGTTGGAGGAGAACTTATCGAAGGTTTTGTCTGGGAAGTTTGGGTTTGCCATGTGATCATACCACATTTCCAAGAAGGAAATGCCTTGTCCCTTGCTCATCTTATTGAGAGTGGTCATGATTTTTGTTTCATCCGAGGAGTACAAGATTTTGTTTATCTCGAAGTAAGCCTTCATGGCTTTGATCCAACGTACAGCGTCGGAGGGGTCGCCAGAGAAGTCTGCGGGGAGGGCTGCCTTTAGTTCCGTCATGGTGTGGGTGTTTTGGGTACTAGGTGGGGCGTTGACGATGGGGGGGGGTTGCTTGAGCTACAGGGATTTGTGGGAGGACTGGGCTAAGAGCAATGGGAGATCCTAAGGGGGTACTGGGGCGCTGAGGTTGGGACTGTGTGGCGATAGTGGTGCGCAGCGATGGGAATGCTGGGGTACGAAGTGATGAAATCGATGGGTTGGGAATGTTTCGTCCTGCTAGGCGATGGCATCGTCGGAGTTCTGCGGTGGAGAGGATGGGCTCCTCGTCTGAGGAGTCGTCACTAGGGGCTCTGATGCTGCGAATGATGAACTGTGGTGGGTCCTACTCCGTAATAGGAGGGACAGGGGAGATTCTCGATCTTTTGTTATGCGAAGCGTACCTCGATAGATCAAGACTATAGTCGAAGGGAATTCCTCGAGCAGGACACTCATGAAGAGGTACAACTCAGCTCGAAGAGACGAAGGTACAAAGGACTACTCCTTGGAAGAAGGACTGAGGGACTGAGGATGACTCAAGAGTACGCTAGATTGTGCAGATCGAGAATAGAGTACATCAAGGTGAACTGGTACTCTATATACTTATCGACACGTAAGCGTAGAATATCATGGAATGGTGAAGAATAAAGGACGTGTAAGCATCGAAGGTTATGGAATGAAGAAGAATAAAGGACGCGTAAGCATTTGGTAAACAGGAACACGTAAGAAGGTGAAAGATGCGCAGCATCGGAAGTGAAGGGAAGATAGGCGAGTCAAAGAAAGGAAACAAGAGGACGAACGGGAAGGATAACCGTAACAGCAGGCAGGTAAGTAACTACACCGACATAAAGCTCGTTCCACCACTGACACATACTTGAGCCTTGCCCTTTTTATACTCCATCGCATAATGAAGCTTGTTGGAGTTGTCTTCAATGTCAGTGACCATTTCTGACGTCTCAACATCAACACCGACTTGGGTGTTCCTCATCACAGAATGGGTAGACGACTGTTATTGCAGGCAGGCAGGTAAGTAGCTATTTGTCACGAAGCTTGTTCCACGCTGACACATACCTGAGCCCCACCCTTTTTATGCTCCATTGCATGACGAAGCTTGTCATAGCCATCTTCGGTGTCTGTCCATTTTTGACATCTTGATGTCAATGCCCACTTGGGTGTTCCTCATCACGGAATGGGTAGGTTTCTTTGCATACTTGTTGTCTTCAGTAGTACTGAGCAATAATAGTTAGTGTATGTGACATTGGTATGCGGTGGTATCACCCTTCCAGGTATGCACTTGCTAAAATTATTCGAGACTGATCCAACTCTTACTTCGGCTGAGTTAGCCAATTTTTTGTGCGTCGCATCTGATAGGATCTGTTGCAAACTGGGTCCTTTTGATTTATCGCTGTCAATCCCTAATAAAGTGAAGGTCAGTGACATTCTATGCCGGTGACAAAGACACCCCTCAGACTAACAGGGGTAATGTGGTGGTAAGACCACATTTTTGTTTGCTGCTTTCTCAGGCACTTTTTGGACATGGCGGAGCTTTGGGTGCATGGGCACTGGGTCCTTAAGGGCTTCTGCCTGTTCAACGACCATTTTTGCTTGGACACTTGAAATTTGCTGGTAAGCTTCTTGCTTGGCCATCTTCTTTACCGCCTTTGTATGTCTAGCTTCTTCGTCATCAGCGTGTTTCTGTTCTGATGTACGTCTCGGTGCTGGTTTGTCAGGTAACCCTGGCCGAGCCGTTGCATTGGTTTTTCATGTATTAATCCAACGTTCTGGGGGTTGTGTTGGCATCGGGTATGAAACTGGTAAATGAGTGGTGGGTAAAATGAGTGGTCTGAAAGGAATGACACTCGAAGGAAGGGAATTGAAGGGGGAAATGTTACGATTTGCCCCTATTCTTTTCTCTTTCTATCCACGTTTGTCATCATTGGCTTAACCTGACGCTTCTACTTCGATAAAGTGCTCTAGAACATGCAATGTGTTCGTCGCACACCCTTATCTTTGTTATCTTTGTTTCTCTTTCCTTTCGAACTTTCTTCGCTTAGTCATAGTTGTTCCATAACCTTCTATGACCTTCTATTGCGCAGTATATAAGCCTAAGTACTTCGTCCCTTGTACCCTAGCTTAGTTCTGCTCAATCTACCTCGTCCCCTTTCGCTCTCCTCATCATAACTCGCTGCTACCTCTTTGGTAGGCAGTCTTACCCTCGAACCACCTGCTATACGTCCTGGCAGGCAGAACCCTTGACCCTATAGGGCAAGTACTTCATTGTCACTTTGAACCTTTGACCCTACGTTCTAGTTCTTTGAGCCTACACTCGTTCCTACCTGGACCAAGCGTAACAAAAGAACTAAGCTATCATTTTAGGACTATCATTGCTATAGATCCTTCACCATTCCTCCCAAACATACCACAGCCTTAGAACAAGCCCTGCTGCATTCACATAGGGTCACCACCACAGAACTTCCCTCCGACACTTTGTCTTCATCGTCCTCCCCCTCTGAAACATCCCAAGACCCAGACACCACTCTCCCCACTGTTGCTGAGCAGCAGGAGGACATTGACCTCGCCCACCAACTCTCCTCGGTGCTCCAAATCCCCAGGATTCCCACGCCACCCTCCCCCACCCCAACCGCCTCTCACCCCCCTCTATTCCCCTTCCAAGCACCTCACCCTGCCCCCGCCCCTCCTCCTCTTATCCACACCTTCGCCTCTACCCTACCCCTCCCACCTTTTGCCCCTCCCCCTACAATGTCTACCCTCTCGAAACCAGTCGAGCTTCGTATCGGCTCCCCTGACACCTTCGATGGCGATTATACTAAGGCAACCATCTGGCTGGACTCTGTCAGAACATACCTCCTAGTCAATGAGGAAGTGTATAGCACTGAAGCAAAGAAAATCACATTCACCCTCTCCTACATGAAGTCTGGAGCCGCCTTGACCTGGGCTTCCTCTTTTCGAAAGGACGCCCTTTCCCTAAAAGCCGATGGCAACACCAAAGGCTTTGGCAATTTCAAAGACTTCGTAATTGCCTTTAAAACCACCTTCGAACATCACGACACAAGAGCCCTAGCCATCACTTGGCTCTCCACCCAACAAATGTCTGGCAATGCCAGAATCCCAGAGCTCACTTTGTTCATTTCAGAGTTCCGAAACAAGGTCCAGATCAGTGAGATTGTGGACGAAAACGTCCTCATTGGATATTTTTCCACAGCCCTCCCAGTCTGCCTCATGCGTCACATCATGTCTATGGACACTATCCCCACCAAAATTGACGAATGGTATTCTAAGGCCGTTCATTTCCTCACCCAATGGGGAAAAGCTGAAGACATCGCCAAAAGGAACAAGTCCGGTTCCTCCATCTACCATTCATTCACTTCCCCCTCCCACCCCTCGAAAGACCCCAACGCCATGGATGTCGATGCCATCAGACTTGGCAAACTCACCTCCAAAGAACATCGCTGATGCATCACTGAAGGACGTTGTTTCTGATGCTGAAAACCTGGTCACCTTTCCAACAAGTGCCCCAGTTCCAACAACCCTAGGCTGAAGAAGACTTTGGAGAAAAAGGTCAGAAAGGTCGAAGAAGTTCCCCAACTAAGAGAAGTTGAGGACGATGACGATGAAGAAACTGTGGCTCGAATCTCCTTCGCCATTCCAGGCGAGGATTTTTAGATGGAGGGCGTACCCCAACGCAACGACCCTCCTTTTCTTGTGCGTCTGTACTCGTATCATCAATAACCAAACAGTCTATGCAAATCCCTGTTCACATCGTCGAACCCTCGCACCTGAAAGCCGTTGATACTTGTGCTCTGATTGATTCTGGAGCACAAATCTCATGCATCGACTGGGACTTTGTCCGAAAACACAAACTCCTGAAAACCAAACTCGCCACCCCTATCACTGTTAACAACGTTGACCAATCAGCCAACAAGAATGCTCAAATCTGTTTCACTACCTCCCTCTTTATCCGCATTGGATCCATGGCCCACCAGGTCACCTTCTATATCCTCAACTGTGGAAAAGAGAACGTCATCCTTGGACTCCCTTGGCTTAAGGAAGTCAACCCTACCATCGACTGGACCACTCGTGAACTGTCCATTCCTCTGGAGTCTGATCAATTGGACCACCTTTACCAGAGACACACTTGACCCCCCCCTCCGACACCTTCCAACCCCACTCCTCGACCCCCTCGTCATGTCAACGTTGACACCATCTGGGACGGACGACTCTTCGATTACATGCAAAAAGAGACTCAACAACAACATCTCCTTCGAAACCACGACGTACGAGTTATCCAACGAATCATCCATTGCGGTTCTCGCTTCGTTCCAAATGCCACCATCGCCAAACTCACCACTGCCACCGAGCTTGCCATGGCCGCTGAAAAGGTGAAACCCAAACCTGTTCTCCCACAAGAATACGCCGACTTTGCTTCTGTCTTTTCAAAGGAAGCAACCGACCATGTACCCCCCAGCCGACCTTACGACCACAAGATCAACCTCGACAAATCCTTCACCCTGAAAATCGGCAAGCTCTACCCTCTTTCTCCCGACGAAAAGGCAGCCACTGAAGCCTTTCTCAACAAAAACCTAGCAGCTGGAAAGATCCGTCCATCGAACTCTCCCCAGGCTGCCCCTTTCTTCTTTGTCAAAAAGAAAGATGGAGGCCTCCACCCATGCCAGGATTACCGATACGTCAATGAACACACCGTTCGAGATACCTACCCCCTCCCTCTCATCTCCAACCTCGTCGACAAACTCAAAGGAGCTAAAGTCTTCACCAAGTTTGATGTCTGCTGGGGTTACAACAATGTTCGCATCAAAGATGGACACCAATGGAAAGCGGCTTTCATCACCCACAAAGGCCTCTTCGAACCCACTGTCATGTTCTTTGAACTTTGCAATTCCCCCACAACGTTCCAACGATTCATGAACGACTCCTTTAGAGACATGATCGCTGAAGGATGGCTCGTCATTTACATGGACGACCTCCTTATCTTCTCTCCCGACCCCAAGACCCACGAGGAATGCACCAAACACGTTCTACAACGTATGCAAGAACTTGACCTTCACCTTAAACTCAAGAAGTGCAAGTTCGCTGCCTCTGAAGTCGAATACTTGGGCATGATTGTTCGCCCAGATGAGCTCACCATGGACCTGGTCAAACTTGATGGTATTCGAGAATGGCCTACACCCTCCAAAGTCAAAGACATTCGCTCTTTCCTTGGATTTGCCAACTTCTACCGACATTTCATCCCAAACTACTCTAACGTTGCCCGCCCCCTCCTTGACCTCACCAAGAAGAACCAACCCTGGAATTGGTCCCCTTCTTGTCAGGACTCCTTTGACAAGTTGAAGAAGCTTTTCCTCTCTCAACCGATCCTCCACCTCCCTGACCCTGCCCAACCCTTCGCCATCACCACTGACGCCTCTAAGTATGCGTCTGGAGGCGTCCTCCTACAAACTGATGCCAACGGCGACTAGCATCCCTGCTCCTATCTGTCACAGTCCTTCTCTCCTACAGAACGAAACTACGACATCTATGATCGAGAACTCCTTGCTGTCATCCGTGGTCTCAAAGCATGGCGACACTACCTCCAAGGATCCCCCTTTCAGGTTCAAGTCTTCACCAATCACAAAAACTTGACCTACTTCCGCCAACCCCAGAAGCTCAACCGTCGACAGGCTTGGTGGTTACTTGACATCTCTGACTTCAACCTCCACCTCACCCACGTCCCTGGAACTTCCCTCGCCGCCCCTGATGCCCTCTCTCGTCGCCCAGATCTCCTCCCTGCCACTGACGACGACAATGACAATGTCACCCTCCTGCCTGATTCCCTCTTTGTCAATGTCATCGACATCGCCCTCCAGGAGAAACTAGCCTCCTCCTCTGCCTCAGACCCCCTTGTGCTTGACGCACTCCGTGCCACCACTGGCGATGTTCCTGCTCGCTTCTGCTCCCGACTCTCAGATTGGCAATACGATGCTGGCATCCTGACCTACCAGGGCCATGCCTATGTTCCCCCCGATCTTCGTAAATCTATTGTTGAACAACATCACGATCATTTTGCTGCTGGACATCCTGGTTACCTAAAGACTTGTCAACTTGTCACCTCGGAATTTTGGTGGCCTGGCCTTGCACAGTTTGTCTGCAAGTACGTTGAAGGATGCGCCTCCTGCCAGTCAGCCAAGGCAAACACCCACCCCACTGTCCCTCCTCTCCACCCTATTTCCTCGTCCTGTTCTCACCCCTTCCAACAGGTTTCTTGCGACCTGATCATGGACCTCCCCGACTCTGATGGCTTTGACAGTCTTTTGGTCGTGGTAGACCATGGGCTTACTAAGGGGGTGATTCTCTGCCCTACGAAGAAATCCATCTCTGCTGAAGGGATTGCCTCTCTCTTTTTCCACAAGGTTTACACTCGGTTTGGCCTCTACGACAAAATCATCTTGGACCGTGGTCCCCAGTTCGCCTCTGCCTTCACTAAAGAACTCAGATGACTCCTTGGATACGACCTCTCCCTCTCCACTGCCTATCACCCTCAGTCCGATGGAGAAACAGAACGTGTCAACCAAGAAGTCGAAACCTATCTCCGCATCTTCTGTGGCAACTCCCCCTCCACATGGTCCCAGATGATCTCCCATGCCGAATTCACCCATAACCACCGCCCTCACTCCGTTACCAGCAAATCCCCCTTCTTCCTCACTTATGGTTTTGAACCTCGTCCCCTCCCCACTGTCATTGTCGAATCCAACCTCCCAGCAGTCGAAGAACGACTAAAGACCCTCTTTGCCGCCCGAGACGAAGCTCTGGCAGCTCATGAACTTGCTAGACAAGTCATGAAAGCCCGCTCTCACGGAAAATTCACTCCCTTCCGTAAAGGCGACAAGGTTTGGCTAGAAGCTCGTAACCTGAAATGCCTTATCTCTCACCCGAAGTTTGCCCCCAAGCAGGAAGGACCCTTTACCATTGTCCAGGTGCTATCTCCACTCGTTTACAAACTCCACCTTCCTCGTACCTGGAAAATTCACAACACATTCCATGCTTCCCTCTTATCACCCTATTGCGAAAACGACGTACACGGCCCGAACTTCCCTTCTCCTCCCCCTGACCTCATTGATGGAGAAGAAGAATACGAAATGGAGAAGGTGATCCGACACAAGGGAACCCTGAATAGCCGATGCTTCTTGGTCTGATGGAAGGGATACTCAGCCAAAGAAGACTCTTGGCTTCCAGAATCGGAGTTCAAACATGCCAAGGAAATCCTCTCAGACTATAAGAACCTTCACTCCTCCATTTTCCCCCCATCCTCTCACCCACCATCTCGCTGCAATGCCCAACGTCTCCCCTAGTCGTTCCTCCTCCACCGAAGCAGACGCGGGCTGGAACCCGCCTCCCGAACTCCCTCGTCTCGAAACCCTAGACCATGCCTGGGATGGCCCGTGGCCTCCCTCTCCTATCACTACTGAACCTGTCGTTAACCCTCCCCGCTTGGCCTCTCGCCTTCGCTGTGACCCTTTCTCTTCCATTCAACAGGGATGTATGCTCACCTTTCTTGACAATTCTAACCTCCGTATCGCCCTTCGAAATCACCTAGATCCCTCTTCCCCCCTTTATTCTCTCTTTTGCATATACATTGAACTTTCACACCTTCGTTCCCATGCCGACCTCATCGCCGATGACACTGCCTGCATGCACCATGCCTTCCATATCACCAAAACCCATCATACCATTCGCGAGCTCGTCATATCCGCCATGCACCAGTTGGAGATGGATGACCTGACTTCGGACATTCAGTGCTATGTGGAACATCTAAACACGAGATCTAACACTGACGAGCATTCCCCTGAGGCCTCTAGTGCCCCCCTGACCCTCGAGGAACTTGCTTCCATCAAGCGGACGGAAGTAGCCTGGGAAGGCGAAAGAAACCGCCCTCTACCAGAAACCCACCCCCTTTATAACAGTGCATGTTTTCACTGCCATCGCCTCTCTCACATCCAGGCTAACTGCATCTATTACCGTTGCCATCACTGCAATCGACATGCCCCAGGACATTCGGCATATCAATGCCCCCTCCTC
>JBBPMV010000393.1:0-17359 GCA_038090495.1 Heimioporus retisporus | reverse complement strand
TTCCACTCGCAACTTCGAATCCACGCGGCTTCAGGAGGCTTTCCCAGAGTTGTAGAGTTACAGCAGGAACCGGCTTCTTCACAATCGCCATTTCCTCTTCCTCTCCATCCAAGGAGAGGTTGTTGATGGCGAAACCGCCGGCGGGAACAACGGGCTTCGACTGCTTTTGTTGGTCGCCACCATCTACGCGGATAGCCGACTCGCGGTGCGTTCCGGGGGCGGAGTCTTGAACAGGAGTGACGGTCATTGGGTCTGGACAACATGAGCACAATTGAGAGCTAGTGTGTGACAAAGGGCCTACTCTCGTGCAAGGACTTCCGTTCCGGTCTCGGCCGATTCACTTGATACTTTCTCTCGTCGAATCTACCTTTGCAGACCATGTTGGCGGACGTCGTCACATGAAAGATCAAAGAGACGCCCACCACCGAATTCAAGACAGTCCCAGAACCACTCCTCCCAGACGAGATGTATATGAGCCTCTTTCCGCTTGTTGAACTTTTCTGCGTACTTCATCTTTTCCGTTTCTACATCCCCCGAGCACAGTAGATGTGTCACTCTAACCGGCCGTTCGAGATTTTTGACGTAGACGCCTTGGTGTGCTGTCACGAGTTTGTTTATCTCGGTCCGTCGAGCGACGTCCTCGATTCCAGAAAGGGATAGAATGACCCCCGAGAAGACGGGCAGTCGGTGCTTGGATACGCTCTAGAACGGGCCGACAGTGAGCGTTGACCCAGGAGTGGCGAGACCACGTACTTGCTCCACATCGACGTCGTCTCCGCGCAACCATATAGCGTGTGCCTCTGCGATCCACTCTGGCGTCATGATGGGTATCTTGCGCTCGAGCGCACACTGCACACTTGAGCGACACGCAGGGGCGATAGTCGACAGCGACGCACCATGTACTTGGCCCCGCCATGCGCGCTGGCTATGAGATGAGTAACACGGTCGGTCAAGTCACTCGTAGAGACGGCACCGAGTTCGAATGCCATCTTGAACAACGTAGGCTGAAACCACCATCAGACCTGGAGCGGGCGACGCTCGCAAAGACGGACCTTGTCCATCGTCCCGGTAGCACAAATGGTGAAACTCTTGAATGGCCGCGGACACAGGTCTACCATGCTCGGGTCCGGAGGTAGTTCAGAGTCAGAGCTCCGCTCATACGACGCGTCTAGGTCATGGTTCCGCGCACGACGAGCCGAAGGTTGTGCAGGTCGAAGCTTGACATTGGGTACCTGCACAAAAAACACTGAGCGACGCCGTGGATCGCACCAAAAACGCGACCGACCTTGTGTGACTTGTTAGCGCGTCGCATGGAAACAACTCGATTTGGTGGAACCATCGTGTATCGGAATAATACTCGAGGCATGACCTCAGAGTCACATGATTTCGTTTAGGGCTAGTTTATACGCGATGATATTTGCTGTAACTAGTGTTACAGTAAGAGTATAATTGTTACATTGTGAGTACACATCTATCTAATTGACGCAACGTCGGTCTTCCAGGTGCATACATCTACGGCAGCAACCCAGTGCCCTTCTGCTGTGTTCCGAAACTGAACGAGGTGAAGGTCTGAGAGCTGGATGCCCAACGAATCCTCTCTTCTATTCCGGCCTTGGTGAAGCGCGATGTTGAAAAACCCAAGTTCCCCCGGTAATAGTTTGGTTTCTTCTACTTTCTAAAAGCAATGAGGAATGGGAGACTTTGATTGCGCATGGGTGCGCGAGACGCACTTTGAACAAACGCGCGTACAGCGCTGTGATCCGGCCCCCCAAGTAGGACCTGGTCAAAGGCCTACCATCGTCCATACGTGTACGAATCGGCCATAATTCGCGCGGATAACCGGGCCACTAGCGATGGATACAGGTCAGATAAATCAACGGATCTTTCCTCACTGGCATGTCCACTCACTGCGATAACAAACTGGAGGGCAGTGTCCGGGAAATCATATAGAATAATATCACTCTCACCCTCAAGAGTACCCGGAACCTGCCCATAAATATCCAACACAGAAATACCTATCACATAGCAACACAATGGACCCAATGCGACACCCAGAAGAAGATGAACCGTACCTGTTGAAGGACAATCAAACCGGAGATTTTCGAATTCAACAACATACTCTGATCTGCCAGGGATGGAACCCGCCCCGTCCAATGGGACGGGCACCGCCAGCAGATAGTCCGGGCATGGCCATCTCCCAATCAGGCCTGATGAACCGATCGGCAGAACGGCGTTTCTTGGGTATTCATGATGCATCCTCTGCTGCAACACGAACAATGGCGATGGCATTGTCCAGTCCCAAATATCCGCGCGTTCCCTGTAGTATTCTTTCAGGAGTTCGCCTGGAGTCTTCGAAGTAGGGTAGAAGATATTGAACTGGTAAGCGTGTCCTAGTGGATGGGGTCGATAGAGCTCGTCAGGTTGAACGGTGGCAGGAGTGACCCAATGACCAGACTGATCTACAGGCATGATGATGGAAAGAAAGGGGAGTGATTAGAGAGTTGTTATGGGAGGTATCCGGCTAATCTTGTCGACAGGAGTCGGGGTGCAGGCCCTTTTATTCATCGAGTAGGTTGTCGTAAGGCCAAACAAGAAATGGGGCGGTCAACGAGTAGGACAAAGCTGAGCGCGCGCAAGAAGGTCCGCTGTGGGGTGTGAATTATGCGGAGCGCTGCAGCGTTGCAGCTTCGAGGTCTCCATAGTTGGGGTCATCGTGAACAAAGCGGAATATGGCTCTCGTATCAAAGCGTACCCACCTTCAAGCAACAGACTAAACCAGGGAATTTTGGGTTTTCATAGCGTAGTGACCGCGTAGCCTAGATGGTCCACACTAACAATAAGTCTCATGGATGGCCTGGCCCTGGAGGAAGCGACTGTTTTATCATGAAACCCATAATCGGCCATAGCGATGCCGCGATATTGGGGCATATGCAGGTCGAGTAGCCTTGGAAGCCTGAACAGAGTCGCTGAGCGATAACTCAACCAGTGAACAACTAGAAACTTGACAGCAGCTTCTGTTGTAATATAGTGGCCCATAACCCAGGGGCCGAGTTCGTCGACCAGGCACGAAAACAATAACCTAACGAAATCAATCGGTAGAATGCAATCAATAAGCGACACCCAACTCATTGCGGTGACCCAGTGGCGAGGAACGTGCAAGAATGCCGTCGACCACTACCAGACCAGAAGACCCTCGTCCCTTAGTCGTGGGCACCTCCACCAGATCGTACGCAGGCTCCTGTACGTGCGAATGTCGTCCTGCGTACCTCCTGCAGCAGCTGGTGTGCCCGGTCCGAAACAAAATCGCAAGAGTTTGACGCCAGCACCTAACCGGTAGGATAGAATTAGCATACATAGTGATCTCATCCAATGACCTAGTGCTGGCCTCTGAGGTGATTTTTCCAGTTCGTCAAGTAGGGCATGGCAGGAAGACATTTGAACTGGTAAAGAACGGACATTGTCAGGATGCCAGTTCAGCATTCTAGCAAATTCTCCCGTAGAATGTTTAGAGTTCACTGGAGTGATCGGCCACTATGCAACCGCTCAAAAGCCAAAAATTGTCCCGTCGCAAAACCATTAGACGACTCGCTTGGGCTACAAAGAAGTGTGACCGGATGAGCGTATGTGTCGGATTTGGATCAGGACATTTTCTCTGCTACAAAGAGCGCAACTACTTCCGCTTATGTAAGGAGGCGGATTTCTACCTTGTACTTCCTTTATGATGGAACCCGCAAGAGTGAGTGTTCCGTGACGAGGACAATTAGTGCATGCGCCACAATACTCGCCTCGCCCCTTGCAATCTCACACGCTTGGATTACCAGTCCGAGGTTGGTGAAGGACCTTTACATGTTCATCAAGAACGACATGCGACTGCTCGACGACGCCATCCTCGCAGACGACACTAGATCGACGTTCATCTCGGGACTTTTGGGTGCGACACCGAGGACGCACTCAGCTCACCGAGCAGACACGGTCAAACTCTATAGCATACTCCCGACGCGTGCGTATCTGTGTATTATTTTTCTCGTGCCGCTCACGCCAGGCACAGCTGGAAGCTCAAAGACGAGTTATGCTACACGTCCATGACGCGAGCCCTCGAGGCACAGGGTCACCGAGACAAGCCCGTCCAGACAACCTTTCCGTAGAGAATTAACACCGAATGCTACCTCGTCCTCAGCCGGTTCCGTCAGTTTCGTTTTCCAAATACCCCTACTGACTCTGCGCAGGTCTGAATCCATCGGATAATACGTCACATGCCTCTACGTACACTCCTGCGCCAACCTGTCCTCAAAAGCCGTACTGCTCCGCTCTGTCGGGATCTAGCCGCCCTCTCGTTCGAGTGTCCCCCCAGATTCCATTTTCTCGTCGTTTCTGGTACGTCATCTGCTCACGCCCGTATCCTGTGTTACACATGTGTCCCAAGCGATTTTTATGCAATCTATGGCCCCGCGGATACAAACGCTTGCAAACCTCATGCAAACCAATATGACGCTGTGCCCACCTACGTTTTCAATGACACAGTTCGAGGCAAAGAGTAATTATCGACTGTCTCTACATTATCCGCCACTTTCTCGCTCCGAATAACGTTAGGATCGTCCCTGGTGTGTCCTGCTCTTGCGATTTCTTATTCTTGTTTGATCCCTGTGCAGGTCGCTTGCGCTGAACAACTCCTCGATTAAGCCTGTACAGACATGGGTTCCGGGTCAGCGTGCATCTCCCTATCAGTCTTGTACGACGCGTCCACGGAACGGACGAAGAGACAAGTTATACGAACAGTGTCCATGTTTGGATACGTGTATAAGGCCGTGTCTTGGAGGTAGTATTCGCCTGGCAATTAGATACTCGCAAAGTAGAACTCAAAACGTACACAACATGGACGTTCTAAGTAGTGAGCTGGCATTCAGTCCGCACAGAACTGGTCCTTTGTGCAGGCTGGGATTCGAGTGCCAGGAAACGCTTACATCCTCCGCGCCCTGTCCCCACACTTTGTATTATCAGTACGGATAATCTACGCTGTCTTTTTCAAGCCGATGCCACCACGGCCCGCGGCGTAGCCTGAGCTCGGCCTCTTCCATTGCATGCGACCATTACACTGTCCTCGTGCGGCGTCATACATCCTGTTCTTGAATGGTACCTCGTATGGCATCCTCGTTACCTTGACTGTTCGTACATCTTGTTTCAGTCAAGTTTCGCTTTTGTCACCATTTTGGGGGGCCTCTCTTTGGTCGACCCGTTCGATAGCCTCCCGAATGAACCATCAGTATCCATGATCGCCACGTGTTCATATAGTCTGCGTCATGATCATCTCTTTCTTCTGTTCGGTTTTGAGATGCTGAAGTGCTTGCATTTAGATGGCTTCTCCGAGTCTACCGTGTGTGAAAATCTTCATACTGCATACGTGTAGTTTCTAGCTGAACCCCGGTGAGTCTGGAATTTTGAAATCTCCAGATAAGCTTGATCCGACTCGGAGCACCTTTTTATTATCTAGTTTACCACCTGCTCTACCGATGAAAAAGCGCTCGCGTGTATACAATTTACCATCCATCATGATTAGACTAACTCTCAGCGGTGTAGCTGACCTGCCTTAAGGATACCCACCAAACGAAGAGAAGTGCACATATCACCAAACAGAGCTCAAATTAAGTAAAAGATCCATGTGCAGATTGCGAGAACGATGTAAACAACACTAAGGAGAAGAGGGTGAGTCTATTGATTTCAACTGGACATCAGAAAACACACCTAACCATACGTCGGAGTCACACTACCTGCGCTTTCGGAGCCTCCGAATCTGGTTTCGAGACATGGTCCATTACGGGAGGTGCCCCATCAGGCATTTGTGCGTGTCCCGACGAGATAATATTCCCTTCATCATCAGAGTTTAGGGATATGTCTGAGTTCGAGCTCGAGAGTAAAGCGTTCCTTGTCCAGACGCTAAGTTGCATCAACCCATCGCCAAGAACGAGATGTTCTCTAGACCCGGCCGTTCCGGAGTCCACAAAGTCTCCCTTCGTCAGCGACTGGCCCTGAAGAATTTTCCCCATATGTGTCTCTGTAAATGGCAGCCCTCTCCTCCGAATGGCGAGTAACATCATGACGGAGGGCAGAAGTGAGTCCTGGTAGAAGTTCTCGACTTCCTTGCCAGAGCTGAAGGGGAGGTTGAATAGGTTATACCGAGATGCTTTTCCTGCCTTATCTTTCTGCAAGTCAAGAAAGTGGGTCAGGCGAATATACGCGTCCCAGTCTCTGAGATACAGCTGTCCAGCAAAGATATTCAGCTGATCGATCAGTTCCAAAGGTGGTTTCCAGTTGTCGGGGAGGGGGGGGATGATGTAGAGCATGAGATCGTCCGAAGGCTTCATGCGCAGAGTTGTACGGGGTGTGTAGGCGTGAAGGTGAACATGCTTGCTGATCCTGATATCCGGCATCAGGCGGTTGGCTTCGAATGGGCTCAAAACCACGAGTATCCTGTCCCCGCCCTTTTTTCCGGAGAGCACCCACTGGACGGGGCGTAGGTATTGATCCACTCTACCATGAAGTGGCACATGTTTGATTGTCTCGCAGAAATCTGCAGTTGCCCAGATGAACGGACTCCAGATATGGGGTTTGTTAGTCGCCGCAGAACTCTTCTCGAGATTCGTGAAGATAGGACGGAATGCCTTTGATGCATGGAAGATACCGTCGATCACGAAAGTCCTAACGTCTGGATGAAGGTGATGTTCCGCCGGTTCTGCCTGGGGAGGCAACTCCACCTCGCGCTCGCGCTCGATCTCCCGATTCACTTGCCTTTCCACTTGTTCGTCAAGGTGCGCGGTACCGTTAGTCAACTGTTTTGCAACTCCGAGCTTTTTGCAATGCCGATCAATGTCTTTATCTAATCTCAGCTTCGACGTGATTTGAGCTTCGGGTGGGGCATAGAGCTCGGAAAGTGACTTGGTCTCTGGTTGGAGCCACGCATCCGCCAATTCCTCCACGGTGATCTCGTTGTTACTGAAACGAGTCCATGCTTCGTGTCGAGCCCTATGGCTCATACCTTGCTGTGCCCAGTAAGGTGCCCTTTGTTCAATATCTGACCAGGTCTCATGGATTGCCCATTTTAGGACATCGGCAGTGGTGATCTGGGCGTTCTCATCCTCCTTGTGGGTGATCGAGCGGATACTTTGATCGACTTCCAGGGGGGCAAAAAACATGACAGAGTGGCCACGACCGAGCTTGCGCATGCGCATACAACCTGAAACAACGTTATGCTATACATTAATTGGCATCCCATTGAAATTTCTACCTTGTACAAGTTTATCTTTCGTCACCTTTGGGCCCAGTGTGACTGCAGCCCGAAAGCCACCAGGAAACTTCAGGTCCGTACCCCTCGTGTGAGCGTCGTCAAGGTAAATAACGCAACGATCGAGTTGATGTGCTAGATGAGACGAGATCAATGGCTGACCATAATCACTATCTGTTGTTATGACCATCAAGTTGTCTCTCTCATCGAAGTAGATAGCACCGGCAGCCCGAACACCGGGGATTTTCAGCCATTGTTGCGCCAAATTACAATTTGACACATCCAGGATTTGTGCCCCAACATCCAGAAGAACACGAATTTCAGTCTCTTGCGCAACAATCATATTGAGCAATTCAGTCGTCTTCGAATTTTGATTTTTCTGAGCGAGTAACGCATACGAATCGTTTTCACGCTGGAGAAGATATGCAAGAACTCTTGCATTTGCTCCCTGTTGATGTTCGAGCTCGCGCTGGGTTATAGTCGTGGGTAACAGCCATCGACCGTCATTGGTACCAGCGAATCCTTTAGTAATGGGCTCGGGTCAGGGGACAGATTTGAAACAAGTTGAAGCAGCTCGACATCGCTCACCAGTTGTTGGGTGTTCCCGCTTCTCTGCTAGATCCCAGGTGGAAGCAGCAAGTTTCCGAGGGTACTCTTTGGCATCCTTCGGAAATACAACGTGCGAAAGATAAAAATTTATCACTGCTTGATTGTAAGCAAACATTGGGAATAAAACATTATCCCATTGCTCCGACGACCCGAGGTTGAACCCTTCGAGGCTCCGTGGCAGTGAGGGTGGTAGTAGTGAAACGGGCCCACACTCATGAACCCAGAGTTCATACTCACTAAACGGATTTTTCTGATCCAGGAGTATATGGAAAGTATGCCTCAGTTGGTACTTGCTAAGACCGGCATAATAGTAGGACAGGCATGTAAGCAAGATGGTGATATCAGGATGTCCAAACTGGGTGTCTGGCGCAGGGACGTCTTTAGCTCGATATGGGACAGCCAATTGCAACTTGGAACCTCCAAGTGGGTGTGGGTCAGAGCTGTGGCCATAATCCACGCGCCACCTCCGCTCTGTAAGGGCAAACAAAAGAATATTGTGTGCGAATAGGCCCCGAAGGAGCAGCAACCCATCCCATGGGTTGGCTTTCTGAGAATGCCTGGCGTACTCCTTCACTTCGTTTGCTACGTCAAGTTCAACATCCTCAGAGGATATGAAGCTGCGAATTGCATCCCGCTGTGTTTGGTTAATCATTCGGAAGTCGAAATTCGGAAGATTGCTTTCCATCACCTCCCGAATAAGCAACAAAACCAACCGACGACCAGTATCAGATGTTTGCAAGATCCGAAAGTGTGGAAATGACCCTGGCTGACCACTTGCAAGCTCAACAGAGCCTGGGAGATTCTGTGAAAGGGATAACACATGGTGCTTCACAAGCCTTAGGATTTGCTGGATGATTATCCATCGCTCCGGATATCCTTCTATACGTTGGGGATGGCCTATAGTATAAATCAACTGACGTCGGGGGTGAAGAATGTCATCGCTCTCATCGAGAACATCTCGGGCATGAGAATATAGCCACTTCCGAAGGTCCTGGGCAGCAGATACAGTATCCTCAGGCTCTAGCATATGTTCGGTGTCATGATGCATAGCCGAAGGACTGTGTGGCTCTTGAAGTGCTTGCAGCACATTCTCGAAAAAAGTGTCTTTAGCCTGTTGAGCCATGGTCAGAACTGTCATTGGCACACAGACTTTGATAGGCAATTGAATAACAACATTGAAAGGGTTCCAAGGCATTAATGCTTACATATTTTAGCAACATTGCATGCATTGCATTGGAATAAACTTGTGTCAATTTTAATGTCCCCCATAATGGTGGTTGAAGCGTAAGCCTGTGTTTGGGTAGCTGTGCCTCCACACTGCGCAACTGAAGTGACAATATATCCTCTGGCCGAACAAGTAAGATGCCACATTTCTCCATGCAGAGGGACATCTGTTTATGTAGATGTTGGAGTGTCTCGACATCGAAAGACTCTGAACGAGTGAATGAAAGATAATGTATTGACCTGTTTGCGAGGCCACCAAGGCGATCAACGAGGTTATAGAACATCTGAACCAACAATGAGCTTGAGACAACAACACGGACAAGTTGATGGCCATCTGCAAGAGTAGCAGCCACAATGGGGATGATCACAGAGGATTTCCCTTCACCCATGTTGACCTGTATTACTGTGTTTTCCCCATATTGTGGGGATATCATTTCCATTGCAACATTGATTTGTTTCCGGCGAATGAGGAAATTTCCTTGTAACTAATGTGAGGAGTCAATCATCCAGGTGGACATGTGCACTCTATTTGAGGACTGGAATATACCTGGATTAACAGCCAATCAGGATACTGCTGAGGATTCCATCCTTCACATCCTTCATTTTCTACTTCCTGTATAAATTCTTCCTCGAGACCCTTCAAAGAAGACAGAAGCAACCTGCGAGAACGTTGAAGTTCCAATAGCAGAAGGGCAAATGATATCAAACAGGCCTTCCAGCTCTCTGAGACTTTGACTGGAGAAGTGGATGCAAGGCATTGCAAGAGGGAACCTGCTGTGATATGTGGCCATTGACAGCTTCGAGAGAGTGCCTGCTCAAGCTGATTGGTTCCTGGACATAAACAATTTTTGAGAGTGTACAATGCATCATTACAGTTTTTTGTACACTGCACAAAATGCTTCCTGAGTTTGTCTATGGGATATGTCTTCACTGCCCTCAGGCAGCAACTGCTCTCATATTCCTCACGAACGTGCCGTGCACTGGCATGAAGGTCTGTGATGTACTGTTCCTGGAACTGGGGATTGTCTTCACTTATCCGAGTTCGCAGGGAAGATAATAAGTGATTGAATGCTGGAGCATGGTCGGATGATGAGCACCTGTCACTATCCAAATCAAACAAGACCTCCAACTTATTTAGGAATGGTAGTGGTGGAGTTTGTCGTCTGGATAGCAGCTGATTGAGAGTAACCCGCCATGACACATGGTCACATGGGTGTGGAAAATTTGACCCAGAGGCTGGAGATAGGGAAGGCAATGAACTAGGCTTGTGGTCATGGAGATTGCCAATGGTGTTCATTTGAATGTAGCTGGCACATGATGTATGACCAGGGATGGTGCTAGACATTCGACCAAAGATGTCCCACAAGTGTGAGTTAGAACACGGACTTGAGCCCGGCTGATGTTTTCGAAGCCTGAGGATGTGTGTGAGATCTTCTTTCAACTTCCAGTTGTGGTAACAACTTGAGAAGAGTGCTTGCAGATTGGATGTCAACCTTGGCAGATCCCAGATTTTGGAGTCCAAATTCAGCCTCGGTAGAGAATTGGTAGGCCACATTGAGAGCAAACTAACTACCTCTGAATCAATGGCAACCTGAGACTGCTGGTGCATGAAAGTGTCACTCCCCATGCTGGGGATATGAAAATAGCGCCTTAACACCTTCTCGTTAGGGAAATGTCCATCCAAAAGCTTGTAGTCTGCATAGGTCAAGTTAGTTAATGAGCAATATATATTGTCTTCGAATGCTAGAAGGATTGAGAGAAAGGCAGTAGATGGGTGCGATGAGCAATATGCAAAAGTGGGGAGTAGAAACAAAAGCTGAAAACTCCAGCTAGTGATTTCATTCGATTCGTGGAATATATCATACACCCTGACTGATAGTATCCGAGGGAGATCAGGATTCCACAAGAGCCTGTCGTATGATGGTGAATCAATGGTATTTTCACTGATTTCAAGATTGGCCCATATCTTAGCCCAGCTTGACAGAATGTTAACGACAGTGCTATCCGGTCTATCAGCCAGCCAGGTGGATATAACAGATGCCATGGTCAAGACACTGTCCTCGAGCTCGAAGTCTGGAAGTGATGATACATACTCATGGTCACCAAATTCAGAGTGGACCATTTGGGCAGCATCGCTTTGCGGAAATAAATATTCTGCTCGCCCTTCGGCACGCCACTGTTGCACTGAGTATCGCGTGGTTCGCTCTGCCGATCGCAAAATCGACATTCGGTCTAGGGAGGCAATTATTTGGGGGTGCCACAACGAGACATCACCTGCCATATGAATTGGATGGCCGGGAATGAAATATTGCCTGTGGAGTGACTGATATCCAGGGGATTCCAAGATGGACAATGCTTCCTCAACACCAGTTTTTCCCGTCAGTACATCAGGCTTCCAGTCGATGCTCGTCTTGGCATGCAGATAAGCAAGAACGTACTTGCTCCCCAGGCTACGGTCTCCTGACAAGCAGCCTAGTTCCATGTCCAATTTGTATGCATAACATGCCAGATTATGCCTATCTGGCACTGGAGGGGTTTTCGGTCGGTGATCTGGCACGAGGACCATTCTAGGGAGAACACCATCCTCAACACCGCGTTTTCCCCGTAAAACCAAGCAATCATGTAAACCAAACAAGGTCCCAATTTCTTGATTTTCATCGTAGACCATCCCTTTATAGTCGTTTGATTCGAATTCATCATCCTCATTGAGGAAGAAGGATAGTCCATAAATGGGCAATGCGACAGACAGTAGTGACGCGAGCGAGGAGTCAACCGTGGATGTAGTTATGATGAGATCTTCAGGGTCCGCCAGACTCTTCAGGAGATTGGACATCATGCCCCAGGCCTTGCTCTGTATATCTACGAGGTTTTCGCAACCTTTAAAAGCGTGGTATCGCCCCTGACTGCAATCAATCTTCCAGTCATCTCCAGACTTCATCCAGGAACTTTTCGAATGTACCTCGACTGTCGATGTGGACAGATTCAGCCAATGTAGATGGCCCTGGATGAGGAGTTTTGGAAGGTCGCCTTTCAGCTTTTCCGAAGGAATAAACTCAGAGATATCATTTGTGCCTTCGCGCTGCCTTTGAATCACTAGATTTTCACCACGCAGTGAAAAGTGAATCTGATCTAAATTGAGATGGATATCTATACTCTGTGTCTGTGTTACTTACAATGTCACCCCTGACTGCGCATAAAGTCGCAAAATCCATTCCCGGAATATCGGATGGGATGACAAGAAGAGGTTTCTGCAAGAATAGTCAGCGAGTCCCTACATTGAAAAATCTTAACATGTGCGCACGTCATAGAAAATGTCCTTGTATAACCGATGTTTCAGAATCTCTGACGGCAGCCCAGCGACCGGCCAGTCCCCGACAAGAAGCGTGCCCTCAAGAATGTTAATACGGACGATTTCAGAGCATTTGTTCTTGGCGGCAGCCGTTGCATACACCAGTGAATTAGGATCTGCATGTTCTTCTAGTTGCCACCTTTGGTATACTGGCCTACAGGTGGGCCAAATGTCGCATACCGCAAGGTCAACGCCTCGATCGGTAACGTCGGCTCTCATGGCATCCCTCAAAATACACTCGATCGCAATAGACAAGCGATGATCTTGCTGATTGATCAACTCCGAGAAATTACCAACGTTCCACGACTCGGAATTGAGACCATTGGCGCGCCAAGGCGAAGCTGAATCATTGGGATCCAGGCTGACTTCGCGGGTTGCCCGAACGAAAAAACCGGAGGCCAAGAAAGCTTCTAAATCTTCTGCAGAATCGAGAACCTTCCAGAGTAAGGAGACGCTGACATCAAATGTGCGTCGACAGGTAGCAGCCATGCTGTGCAGTCCCCGACGTCGCTCGTTGTTGGTGGATTCCTGCATCAGATTATATGCAAGCTCTTGGACCCATGTGAATGTTTTTTTGCGCACGTGCCGTAGGAGTTGAAGTGCTCGCTCTAAAACGCCTTTACAAGGACTCGACGCAAGTACCCGAGTAAGCAGCACAGATATGGTCCGGATTGTCATTTCATCCAATAAGGCAGTGCTAACATCTACAAACAAAATTTCAAGCTCATTGAGCAGTGATTCGCAGAAAGACGAATCTTGAAGTGGATGGTGCCACAGCCACTCCCCCGCACTTATATCGTATGGGCCGACTTGGGACGTCGCCTGAACCAGTAGAAAAAAAACCTCCTTAGAACGAAAGCTGAGTGTTCTACCTCGCAACTCTCGCAGGATATTGATCCATTGGAGGGAACCACCACTGCGCAAGTGGCCGAACACGACGAATTCATCGGCAGAGAAATGAGAAGGACATTCCGCCTGAGCAGAAACGACGCTGTTGGGAGTGTGTGCGGTATCTGTAACATAGCCTGCCAACCGTCCCCTTCCATTATCGAAAGGGTCAACGTTCAAAAAGCTGTAATATGTGATATTCTGCGACAATGGACCGCCTCCAAGTCCCCACCATCTTGCACGTCCGTTGTGGGGGCGAAGGGACTGCAAAGTATAGCCTAGTTTCGGCCCAATGCCAAAATTAACACCATCCCGATGATGGAAATAGGCAAGGAGAAACTGGTTGTGGGTTGGGGAATCCTGACGCGGGGTCGCCGGGAGATATGCTTGCATTTCAGGAATGTCGAAAAGAAGGTCGTGTGGTCTCGCCGTCCAAGATTGAGTCTCAAATGGCTCTACTCTGACTTTGTCGAATCGGTATAAGAGATGAACCACGGCATTACGCCAAGCACGAAATGGAATTGGACATTGAAATTCAAAAGCAATGACCTTTGTTTCGAAAGGGAGAATGGGAACTAATTCTTCCACGCCGCCGGCCTCCCCGTCTACTTGCCGAGGAAAATCAGATTGTCCAGATTTGTTATTTCGGAAGGTGAGTCCCAGGCACGTAGCTCCGTCTTCAGAGGCCCTCCCTTTCGCCTCGGCCTCGATGCGATCTTTCAAAGACTGTAAGTGTGGGGAGTCGTCACAGTAACGAACCGAAAAGCTGTTTTCGGTAAATTCTTCTGATAGTACTGAAAACCCTGCACGTGATCCAGAGCGACGAGCAGAGAGATACTGGTAGACACGAGACAGGCGGTGGAGACTCGTCGTCTCGCGAAGGAGCAGTGATTCCAACGAGGATGTACGAATTTCGGGAGAGTACTCGGCGAGCATGGGAATCTCTTCCACAACCAGCTTGTCAAGTGCAACCCACAGCTCAAGCGCAGTCAATGTCGCGATCGATTGGAATTCTGGATTGTCCGTATATGACACCAAAGCGTGCGACATATATACATCCATCAATGTGACAAGCTGCGTGCATGCCTCGTCTACATTCGTCACGTGAGCCACCCAATGATCGAGGTCCTGTTCGATGGATTGTTCCACGTCGTAAAGGGCTACAAAAGGATCTGCCTTGTACGCCTTGTCAAAATGAGTGGCATTGGAGGACAAAAAATCTTCAAGAGCGCCCCGGTAATATTCTTTGGGGCGGAAAGGGGGGGCGGGGGATATGCGACCAGCGTTTTCAAGGACACTACGAATATATTCACCGCTATTCCGAAGGGAGAGCTGAGTATCTCCAGCGAGGTCGAGCTCGGAGGGATTCCAATATGGCGGGGTCTTCGGAGCTTGCAATTCTGCCGCCTTGGAGTCAAGTGTGTCCTGGAGACGATTACAAGCATTGATCGCCATATCGGATAGCCAGTCAGGAGTAGTGGAGCTATGTTTGCTCAGACGTCGAAGGATTTTGCAAGATATCAAATGAAGGAAATTACCATGAAGACCTGCGTCATTCGCATCCTTTGCGAGGTTGCATAGAAAGAATAGGACGAAAGCTTTGTAGGATGCTCGCCCAACAGGAGAACGATCAAGGGATGTCTGTACTGCGACCCTGATGAGCAGCCAGACGGGTGAGCGTCGCCATGAGTCTTCCTTCTTCTCTAAATTACCAACTTCATCGCCAACGCGCTTGACGATGTGGGGTGCCTCGATGATGCGGCCGACACTATGCAGGATTCCAGTAAGGAGTGCGGTGATGTATCCTGGGTGACCGTGTGGAACATTCGGGGGGTCTGAGTCAGTCTCGTAGGGAAGGGATAGGAACTTGGTGAGTTCAGTTCGGAAATGTACGTCGTCGAACACGCTGTTCTGAATCTCGATGACCTTCTCACCATAAGAGCATACGAGCCTTTTCCCTGTCCTCATCACAGCATCACGGCGAGGAGAAGCCTCAAAGGACTCGTAGAGAGTATAATCGTCCAGCTTCCTGAATATAACTCCAGCATGCTGGGATCCAACGGGAAGTGCGAGAATGTCTAAGAAAGAACTTTAGAACGGTTTCTATGAACGAGAAAATAATGACATACCTCCCGATTGCATACGACCTAGCTGGGACATAACATTGTTTTGATCCAGTTTCCCGGATTGGACGAATGCCTGCAATTGGTCCAACATCTTTACGATGGGACCCCACTGAAGTCGGAAGGTATCATCGACATGGGTACTATAGGCATGAGCAGCGGTGCAGACCGCGCGCGCCAATGAGAACTCGTTCTGGATGGTATGATCACTTTCTTCGGGGAGCGCTGGGGGAAAAAAAACGTGAGTAACAACATAGTTGAGTCTAGGATCGTCGGTGGAGAACAATGGAATGAAATCCATCGTGCAGCGGAAGTTCGTGTGCAAGGTACGAGCGACCCACGGCTCAACCGCCTGCTCTAAAGTATTCTCTCGCCTCCGGAATCACACACACACAGGAAGCACTGCCAAAGCCTCCACCACGCACCAGATTAGATTCCAAGTTCCGGAACCGTGCCATGTATGGTAGCCGGTTGAGATACGCAATAGTTCAAGGGGGCGTGAGAAGATTTATCTCTGAATTACATGTACTGTGTCATGTCGCCGCTACGCAACGACAGGAGCTCGGACATTATATATGTTAGTCACTTGAAACACTCAAGGTGCATCCATTGCCGTTTGTTAACCTACTACACCTCTAGGTTTACGGTGGGGTGGAAACTATCACGCCATGAGATTTATTTTATACCTGATCCGAGAGGAGGGCTTCTCATCTCCAAGTCGTACAACTCATCCAGTCAAATGCATCCACTGACAACCCATGGACTATCGAGGAAGGAGGGACGCGACCGCACATATAAAGTTGCTTTTTTTTGCCTCCTACCCCTGCGTATGTACTATTTTTCTTATCAGGAAAGGATCCTTCGCCTTGATCTACAACCTCACACCATCGACCGCACGTCCGTCCCACCGATAACAAAAATAGAGACGTGCCATGATCGATTACCCAGCCACATTCAAATCACAGCATCCTTCTCTCCGACTGATCGCAATACCACCTGATACGCGCATACAGCAGCTCGGGTCGTGTCTAACTCGGCGGCGTACTATGAGCGCTCCCGAGCAACAGCGCCAGCAGTCGTCAGTGCGTACCTTCCACTTGGGTCCCATCTCACACATTCGTTTCTACGCCAGATTTTCATGTGCCCTTGCCCATCAAATTCTCTTTCCTTGCTTTCCTCGACGCAAGCGTTTCCGAGTATACTTCGATTCTCGAGTCGTAACGTCCCGACCCGAGAGCGCGTTCGCCCCACCCCAACGACGCCGCCTGTGCGTAACTTCCACTTGGATCCCATCTCACACGTTTGTTTCAACGCCAACTTCTCGTTCGCCCTTGCTCATGAACTTATGTTCCCCTTGACGCAAGCATGCCAAGCAATGTCCCCGCTCAAGAGCGCGTTTTCCCAAGCTACGACGCCACCGGTGCGTAGCTTCCGCTTTGATCTACGTAGCGGGCCATATTCAAGAACCACGAAACGCAATCGCTGATATCTTACCTCGCTCGGTTGTCCCGAAATTCCGAGTCCACCGTCGTCCCTTAATAATAGCGTCATGTATGGTCTCGACCGTGTCACACATTGATACACACATGTCTTCATCTAGCAAATGTGAATGAGAAAAATAACTTCCTAGGAAACCCGTGCGTCATGATCATTGATTGTTGGGGGTAACGACAACTGTACCGAACTCTTTTCTTGAAAACACAAGTCAAAAAAAAAATGAAAACACAAATACTGAATGAAAAAAAGTGCAGGCCAACAAAAAATCGAAAGGTGTTCGAGGCGAGGCGAGGAAAAAATAACATAAACAAAGAAGTAAACGAAGAAAGAAGAAAAAAAAAGAGTACCTGCCCAGCGAAAGAAAAAAAAAAAAAAAAACAGAACGCCACCCTT
>JBBPMV010000392.1:0-17371 GCA_038090495.1 Heimioporus retisporus | reverse complement strand
TGACACCATCTTCCAGTAAGACAATGATCCTAAGCATACCTGCAAAAGGGTCAAGGAATGGCTAGAAGAGCAGGATTTCAGGACTATGGATTGACCTGCACAGTCTCCTGACCTAAACCCCATTGAACATCTTTGGGGATGGCTGAAAAGGAGGCTTGCAGAGCATGAAAACTCCCCTAATGGCATTCATGAATTGTGGGATAGAGTTCAGGAGGAATGGAAAAAGATACCAGTGGAGGAGTGTCAGAAACTGATTGAAAGCATGCCTAGGAGGGTCCAGGCAGTAATTAGGGCAAAAGGAGGCTATACCAAGTACTAATAATACCCAAATACCCTTGTCAATTCAAAGGCTCAAAAACCCTTTTCATGGTGTTGCTGTCTTAAAATATTCATATCTCCACAGCATGTGAACCAAATCACATGACCCTGGGAGCACCTTTGTAGCCAAGGGTATGGGCTATCTAAGACCCCACCAAGGCTAAGCATGATTCCCACAACCTGTGGCAGTACACATCATGTACTGCAATTGTGGCAAACATGGAAAGGGTTTTTGAGCTCACTGTAATGTGCCCACAAGTGTGTTAATGGCATCACAGGACCATTCAAAGAGTGCATGGTAAAGCAAAGTAAGTTGGCAGAGACAGTCATACATGGCTGTGAAGGTGCAGTGGGGAAAAGGCCAAAATGGATGAGAACTTGAGTGAGTGAAGAGTATTAACAACTAGAGACATTTATTGCAATAAAATCTGAAGCACATAGTAGGGTTGTAGTAAAGCCTTAATTGATGATGGAAGAAGGCCACTTACAATCAAAGAAGAGGCATAGGATGCTTGTGCACTTTGAGGCACATTTGTCTCAATGGCAAAGGGACATTGACTGTGGCCATGCAGAGAGAGGCTTTCCTAATGTTCTGCAAACATAACTCAGATATGGAGTGATTATCATTGGAATGAGTGATTTCCAACTGCAATACAAACAATCAGCTGTTTGATTAGGAAGAGTGCAATGTTCAGAATACAGATTGAGCTGTTCTGCTTCTGCATCATTTCCATTGCTGGGATACTTATCATAAGTGCTGCTATCAGATTCTTTGAAAATGATATCATCATCAAGGAGTGCAGAGTCCTTGAAGGCCTGGGGGTTGAAATCATCTAAAATGTTTGGCTGGGCATCCTGAGGTGTTTTTGCAAGGAGTTTTTTGAGTTTTTGAGTGAGACAACAATCCTTAGTGGCTTGTCCAGTGATATGAGCAAAGACTTGGGTTTGCAATTGTCTCAGGGACATGTTGGGCTTTGAAAGTGTAGTCCAAGATCCTGTGTCACAGGCTGGGCAGCATGAGTGGATGGTTTTAATGGTATACTGGACGAGATAGAGAATGATGAGCAAAAGAAAGTGGGAGAAAGGATGGATGCAGGGCAGTATTAGTTTTCCATGACCTAGTCATGGAATCAAAAGGGTGCATTGAGAAGTATGAAGGAGGTGCAAATGGGGTGTGGCAGAGATGTGGGCGGGATGCAGTGGAGGTGCAGAGGAGGGTAGCAAGCAAGGGAGGGACCATGAAAAAGTACCACAAGGCTCATGTGAGGCCCACATGAGGCTCCTGCAAGCCCTAGTCATAGAGACATATTACACCCTACAAAGGAAATTGGTCTGTAAGGTCACTATGCCTCCAAAAAGTGCTGCCTGAAATGCACCTTCACAGTGACTACATGTACAAGCCCCACCTTGTCACATTGCCCCACCTGATGATGACAAGCAGCACTATCCCACCCAATAGCCTACATAAATCCCCAGAGCACCAAGTATAAGAAACCAAGTAAACAGCCCACACCCAGTGACCCTATGTATGTCAAACAGTGTTTTGTCATCCCACCCCAGGAAATGCTGTAGAAATAACTTTAAACTCCTAGCACAATAAGACCAGATGGACATCAAGGCAGATGCTCCCATTACCCCCATCCAGTCACCATGCCTCTATGCAACAGCTTCCCTGGACCCCTTTCAAGCACAAACTCCAACCCCAACTCCCCCCTTTGCCCTACCCCCTCTGAACCTACCCCTCTCTATGAGCCTGCTCCCCTAGCAGTCTATCTCCTTTAGCACCCCCCTTGCTTCAACCACTGCAGTCCCAACCCACCCCTCTATTCCTGGTACCTCCACAGCCCTGTAACCCTCTGTCCTGGCCACAGCACCCACTTCTGCCCTGCTGATGCAATCTCAGGGCTGTAACCTGCTGACCTCAGCCCCAGGCAATGCCACTGCAAATAATCCTACCCAGACCTCTATGGCCCCTGCCCCCCCCTCAGTGACTACCACTACACTGGTGACCATCAACCCCAGCCTCCAGACATATCTGGTGGTCACAGAGAACCATAGACACAGACTCTTCAACCAACCACTCATACAGGCCATGGGCATGCTACTTCCCCACACTCCCCACCCAACAGAAAATTTCCTGGCCACTCACCTAAGACATGGAGCCCAGCTCTTTGATAATATTATCCCAATTGCCATCATGACATGGAATGGAGATGTCCCTGCTCCTAAGCTACTCACCAAGGTCTTTGACTTCATAATGGACAGCTCCAACCCTCCTACAACCCAAGTGGTGATATCAGCAATCAAACAGGTAATGTTGAGAAGAACCTTCACCCTAACTCCACTAGGGCCATCAATGTTGTGCCACCTACCCCAGTCCTAGGAGTGGTGCAGCCACCCCCTACATTCCTTATCTATGACATCCCTGTTGACACACACAATGCCCTCCTTCACACTAAAGTTTGGTCAACTCCAAGCATCACCTTTAAAGTTTTCCCCTTCCAACTATCCTTGCCTACCTTCCTTTTTGCCATAAACGGCTTCATCACCAATGATCCAAACTAGGTCAGAAACATCATCTCCCATGCCTGGAGCTCTACAGATGTTTATGATGAGTATGTAGTGATTGTCACCTAGGACCCAGAATACCCCACCAACCTCTTCCCAGACTACCAGTTGGAGTGGCTTGATGCCAGCTACAATGATTTTGTGGCCTAAAGAAGCAAAGTAATGTCCCCATCCCACAACACAACATTTTCAGCTTGCTTCTCACCAATAAACTGCTAGTGTGGTATGCCCTTTGTTCCATACTTGAAGGTCACTCTTACCTGGACACCCTGCATGGTGTGGACATGAAGGCCCCAACCCAACCATGCCCAATATATCATTGCATAATGCACTCCTGGGGAATGTGCCCCTTTCCATCCCTGGAAGGCTAGTTGGGACCAAAGCTGTCACCTCCCTCCCTTGCCAATAACACCAATGATAAGCATGTTACGCTTGGTCCGGGTAGGAACAAGCGCAGGCTCAAAGAACTAGAACGTAGGGTCAAGGGTTCAAGGTGACAATGGAGTACTTGCCCTATAGGGTCAAGGGTTCTGCCTGCTAGGACGTATAGCAGGTGGTTCGAGTGTAAGTCTGCCTACCGAAGAGGTAGCAGCGAGTTACAATGAGGGGACGAAGAGGAATGAGGTAAGATTGAGCAGAACTAAGCTAGGGTACAAGGGACGAAGTACTAGGGCTTATATACTGTGCAATGGAACGTCATAGAAGGTCATGGAACAACTATGACTAAGTGAAGAATGTTCAAAAGGAAAGAAGAAGTAAAGATAGGAAGATAAAGGTGTGCGATGAACATGTTGTATGTTCTAGAGCACTCTATTGAAATGGAACCATCGGGTTATGCTGACAATGAGTATGAATGACAAAGAGAAAACAGTAGGGGTGAATCATAACATTACCCTCAGAGTACATTCGAAACCACAGTGAGAAGCAAAAAGGTGAAAAGAAACGAACTAGAGGTCCATGCAGCGATCACCACCTGGGGAACCAGTCATGTTGGCGTATGCGGAGGCATCGTAATCAGGGCATCCCCATTCTTCATTGACATCGAGGGATCCATCAGCAGGCATATCAGAGAGGCGACAAAGTTCGGCATTAAAACGAGGGAGATGTTGACGGTGACGACAACCAGAGGGAGGGGGAATGGGGAGGGGAGTATGGGGGACAGGAGGAGACGAGAGACGCTGTACAAGGGGGCAAGTGGAAATGGAAGACGAGGAGGTCCGAGATCTATGGGAGCCACGAGAAGATTGAGACAAGAAGGATGAGGAGGGAACAAGGGGAGCAGGAGACCAGCAACAGAGGAGGGGGCATTGATATGCTGAGTGGCCTGGGGCATGTCGGTTGCAGTGGCGGCAATGGTAATAGACACAGTTGGCTCGGATATGAGAGAGGTGGTGGCAATGAAAACATGCACGGTTATAAAGGGGGTGGGTCTCTGGTAGAGGGTGATTCCTTTCGCCTTCCCAAGCTACCTCTGTACGTTCAATGGAAGCTAGTTCCTCAAGAGTCAAAGGGGCACTAGAGGCCTCAGGGGATTGCTCGTCAGCATTAGATCTTGTGTTTAAATGTTCCACATAGCGTTGAATATCAGCAGTCAGGTTGTCCATCTCCAATTGGTGCATGGCCAATATCACAAGCTCTTGAATGGTATGGTGGGTTTCAGTGATGTGGAAGGCGTGGTGCATGCAGGCGGTGTTGTCGGCGATGAGATCTGCATGGGAGCGAAGGTGTGAAAGTTCAATGTACATGCGAAAGAGGGAATAAAGGGGAGAGGAGGGATCTAAGTGGTTTTGGAGGACAATATGAAGGTTAGAATTATCAAGAAATGCAAGCATACGTCCCTGTTGAATGGAAGAGAAAGGGTCGCAGCATAATCGAGAGGCAAAACGGGGAGGGTTGACAATGGGTTCGGTGGTGATGGGGGAGGGAGGCCATGGGCCATCCCAAGTGTGGTCTAGGGTTTCAAGGCAAGGGAGTTCAGGAGGCGGGTTCCAGCCAGCATCCACTTCAACAGAGGAAGTGCAACTAGGGGAGGCATTGGGCATTGTGACGGGATGATGGTGGGCAAGAGGATGAAGGGAAAATGGAGGGATGAAGGTTTTTATAGTCTGAGAGGATCTCCTTGGCATGTTTGAACTCCGATTCTGGGAGCCAAGAGTCTTCTTTGGCTGAGTATCCTTTCCATCGGACCAAGAAGCGTTGGTTGTTCAGAGTTCCCTTGTGTCGGATCACCTTTTCCATCTTGTACTCTTCTTCTCTGTCAATGAGGTTGTTACGCAGGGCGTACTTCGAGTGGTTCGAGACTATGTCGAAAGACTTACCAACGAGCAGGACACTCACGAAGAGGTACAACTCAGCTCGAAGGGACGAAGGGACGAAGGACCACGCCAAAGAGGCGGACTAAGGACTGAGGGACTGAGGGACTGAGGGTGACTCAAGAGTACGCTAGATTGCGCAGATCGAGAATAGAGTACATCGTTGTAAACGAATGGACTATATACCAGACGACGCGTAAGCGTAGAATGTCATGGAAAGATGTGGAACAAAGGACGCGTCAGCGTCAAGTAAGCGGAAATGAATAAGGACAAAGGACGCGTAAGCGTTTGGTAAAAGAAGATGAGTAAAGATGCGCAGCATCGGAAAGAAAGGTGTGAACCAACACAAAGGTGTGCGTGAAGCACTCTATCGAAGAGAGAGGGTGTGCGAGTGAAAGGAAAAGGATGTGAGCGAAAGGGAATAACCGTAACAGAGGTCAGGTGGGGGAGAAGGGAAATTTGGGCCGTGTATGTCATTTTTGCGATAGGGTGATAAAAGGGAGGCGTGGAACATGTTGTGAATTTTCCAGGTACGAGGAAGGCAGAGTTTGTAAACGAGTGGAGATAGCACCTGGACAATGGTAAAGGGTCCTTCTCACTTGGGGGCAAATTTCGGGTGGGAGATAAGGCGTTTCAGGTTACAGACTTCTAGCCAAACCTTGTCACCTTTACAGAAGGGAGTGAATTTGCCATGAGAGCAAGCTTTCATGACTTGTCTAGCGAGTTCATGAGCTGCCAGAGCTTCGTCTTGAGTGGTGGAGAGGGCTTTCAGTCGTTCTTCAACTGCAGGGAGGTTGGATTCAGCAATGACAGTGGGGAAGGGTCAGGGTTTGAAGCCATAAGTGAGGAAGAAGGGAGATTTGCCTGTTACAGAATGAGGGCAGTGGTTGTGGGCAAATTTGGCATGAGAGATCATCTGGGATCATGTGGAAGGGGAGTTGCTGCAGAAGATGCAGAGATAGGTCTCAACTTCTTGGTTGACACGTTCTGTTTCTCCGTCGGATTGAGGGTGATAGGTGGTGGAGAGGGAAAGGTCGTATCCAAGGAGTTGTCCAAGTTCTTTGGCAAAGGCAGAGGCGAACTGAGGACCTCGATCTGAGATGATCTTGTCATATAGGCCAAACTGGGTGTAAACCTTGTGAAAAAAGAGGGAGGCAATCCCTTCGGCGGAGACAGATTTCTTCATAGGACAGAGAATCACCCCCTTAGTAAGCCCATGGTCTACCACAACCAAAAGACTATCAAAGCCATCGGAAAGGGGAAGATCTGTAATCAAATTGCAAGAGACCTGTTGAAAAGGGTGAGAGCAGGAGGAGGAGATGGGGCAGAGAGGAGGGACAGTGGGGTGGGTGTTCGCCTTGGCTGACTGGCAGGAGGTGCATCCCTCAATGTACTTGTGGATGAACTGTGCAAGGCCAGGCCATCAAAATTCCAAGGCAACAAGTTGACAAGTCTTCAAGTAACCCAGGTGGCCAGCGGCAAAGTGGTCATGGTGTCGTTTCACAACAGATTTTTGGAGGTCTGGGGGAACATAGGCCCGGCCTTGATAAGTGAGGACACCAGCATCGTATTGCCAGTCAGAGAGCCGAGAGCGAAAGCGGGCAGGGACATCACCAGTGGTGGTGCAGAGTGCATCAAGCACAAGTGGGTCGGAGGCGGAGGAGGAGGCTAGCTTCTCCTGGAGGGCGATGTCGATGACGTTGACAAAGAGGGAATCTGGCAAGAGGGTGACATTGTCATTATCATTGTCGGTGGCAGGGAGGAGGTCAGGGCGACGAGAGAGAGCGTCTGGGGCGGCAAGGGAGGTTCTGGGAACATGGGTGAGATGGAGATCGAAATCAGAGATGTCAAGCAACCATCGAGCCTGTCAACGATTAAGCTTCTGGGGCTGTTGGAAGTAGGTCAGATTCTTGTGATCTGTGAAGACCTGAACTTGAAAGGGGGATCCTTGGAGATAATGTCACCAGGCTTTGAGCCCCCGGATGACAGCGAGAAGCTCACGATTATAGATGTCATAGTTTCGCTCTGTGGGGGAGAAGGACTGCGACAAGTAAGAACATGGGTGCCAGTCGCTGTTGGCATCGGTTTGTAGGAGAATGCCTCCAGAAGCATACTTGGAGGCATCAGTGGCGATGGCGAAGGGCCGGGCAAGGTCAGGGAGGTGGAGGATCAGCTGGGAGAGAAAGAGCTTCTTCAGCTCATTGAAGGAGTATTGACAAGAAGGTGACCAGTTCCAGGGTTGGTTCTTCTTGGTAAGGTCAAGGAGGGGGTAGGCAACGTTGGAGTAGTTGGGGATGAAACGTCGGTAGAAGTTGGCAAAGCCAAGGAAAGAGCGCACGTCCTTGACCTTAGAGGGTGTTGGCCATTCTCAAATACCATCGAGTTTGACCGGGTCCATGGCGAGTTCATCTGGGCGAACGATCATGCCCAGGCACTCAACCTCAGAGGCTGCAAACTTGCATTTCTCGAGCTTGAGGTGAAGGTTGAGTTCTTGCATACGTTGTAGAACACGTTTGGTATGTTCCTCGTGGTCTTGGGGTCAGGAGAGAAGATAAGGAGGTTGTCCATGTAAATGACGAGCCATCCTTCAGTGATCATGTCTCTAAAGGAGTCATTCATGAATCGTGGGAAGGTCACAGGGGAATTGCAAAGTCCAAAGAACATGACGGTGGGTTCGAAGAGGCCTTTGTGGGTGATGAAGGCCACTTTCCATTAGTGTCCATCCTTGATGCAAACGTTGTTGTAATCCCAGCGGACATCAAACTTGGTGAAGACTTTAGCTCCCTTGAGTTTGTCGACGAGGTCAGAGATGAGGGGAAGGGGGTAGGCATCTCGAACAGTATGTTCATTGATGTATCGGTAGTCTTGGCAAGGGCGGAGGCCTCCATCCTTCTTTTTGATGAAGAAGAAGGGGGCAGCTTGGGGAGAGTTCGATGGATGGATCTTTCCAGCTGCTAGGTTTTTGTTGAGAAAGGCTTCAGTAGCTGCCTTTTCATCAGGAGAGAGAGGATAAAGCTTGCCAATTTTCGGGGTAAAGGATTCATCGAGGTTAATCTCATGGTCGTAGGGTCGGCTGGGGGGTACATGGTCAGTTGCTTCCTTCAAGAAGATGGAAGCAAAGTCAGTGTATTCTTGTGGAGGAACAGGCTTGGGTTTCACCTTCTCAGCAGCCATAGCTAGTTCAGTGGCAGTGGTGAGTTTGGTGATGGTGGCGTTTGGGACAAAATGAGAGCCACATCGGATGATCCTTTGGATGACCTGAACATCGTGGTTATAAAGGAGGTGTTGTTGTTGTGTCTCCTTCTGCATATAGTCGAAGAGTCGTCTGTCCCAGACGGTGTCGATGTTGACATGATGGGGGGGTCGAGGAGAGGGGGTGGTAGGGGTTGGAAGAGGGGGTCGGGTGTGTTTCTGATATAGGTGATCTGATTGGTCAGACTCTAGGGGAATGGACAGCTCGCGAGAGGTCCAGTCGATGGTGGGGTTGACTTCCTTAAGCCATGGGAGTCCAAGGATGACATTCTCTTTTCTGCAGTTGAGGATGTAGAAGGTGACCTGGTGGGCCACAGATCCGATGTGGACAAAGAGGGAGGTGGTGAAGCGGATTTGACCATTCTTATTGGCAGATTGGTTGACATTGTTGACAGTGATGGGGGTGGTGAGTTTGGTTTTTGGGAGTTTGTGTTTTTGGACAAAGTCCCAGTTGATGCATGAGATTTGTGCTCCTGAATCAATCAGAGCACAAGTACCAACGGCTTTCAGGTGCGAAGGTTCAACGATGTGAACAGGGATTTGCATAGACTGTTTGGTTATCAACGATACAAGTACAAACGCACAAGAAAAGGAGGGTCGTTGCGTTGGGGTATGCCCTCCATCTAAAAATCCTTGCCTGGAATGGCAAAGGAAATCCAAGCCATGGTTTCTTCATCATCATTGTCCTCAACTTCTCTCAGCTGGGGAACTTCTTCGACCTTCCTAACCTTCTTTTCTGAAGTCTTCTTCGGCCTTGGATTGTTGGAACCAGGGCATTCGTTAGAGAGGTGTCCAGGCTTTCGGCATCTGAAGCAACATCCTTCTGCAATGCATTGGCAACATTCCTCAGGGGTAAGTTTTCCGAGTTTGATGGCATCGGGGTCTTTTGCAGGTTGTGATGAGGAGGTGAACGAGTGGTATGTGGAGGAACTGGACTTGTTCCTTTTGGCGATATCCTCAGCCTTTCCCCATTGAGTGAGGAAGTGAACGGCCTTAGAATACCATTCATCGATCTTGGTGGGGATGGTGTCCATGGACATAATGCGATGCATGAGTTGGACAAAAAGGGCTGTGGAAAAATACCCTATGAGGACGTTTTCGTCCACGATCTTGCTGATCTGGACTTTGTTATGGAATTCGGAAATGAACGATGTGAGTTCTGAGATTCCAGCATTGCCAGTCATTCATTGGGTGGAGAGCCAAGTAATGGCCAAGGTTCGGGTGTTGTGGTGTTCAAAGGTGGTCTTAAAGGAGGAAAGGAAGTCAGAGAACTTCCCAAAGCCGACTGGTTTCCCATTGTTGTCAAGGGTGAGGGCAGATTTGCAGAAGGAGGAGGCCCAGGTGAGGGCAGCTCCAGACTTCATATATGAGAGGGTGAAGGCAATCTTCTTTGCCTTGGTGTTGTAGACTTCATCGTTGACGAGAAGATAGATCTGGACAGAGTCCAACCAGATGGTTGCTTTGGTGTAATCGCCATTGAAGGCGTCAGGGGAGCTGATGCGAAGTTCGACTGGTTTCAAAAGGGTAGACATTGTTGGGGGTGGTGCGAAAGGTGGGAGGGGTAGGGTAGAGGCGAAGGTGTGGGTAAAAGGGGGAGGGGCAGGGGCAGGGTGAGATGCTTGAAAGGGGAATAGAGGGGGGTGGGAAGCAGTTGGGGTGGGGGAAGGTGGCGTGGGAACTCTGGGGATGTGAAGCGCTGAGGAGAGTTGGTGAGTGAGGTCAACGTCTTCCTGTTGCTCAGCAACAGTGGGAAGGGTGGTGTCTGGGTCTTGGGATGTTTCTGAGGGGGAGGATGATGAGGATGAAGTGTCTGAGGGGAGTTCTGTGGTGGTGAGCCTATGCGAATGCAATAGGGCTCATTCCAAGGCTGAGGTAGGCCTGGGAGGAATGGTGAAGGATCTATAACAATGATAGTCCTAAAACGTAGAGCTTAGTTCTTTTGTTACGCTTGGTCCGGGTAGGAACAAGCGCAGGCTCAAAGAACTAGAACGTAGGGTCAAGGGTTTGAGGTGACAATGGAGTACTTGCCCTATAGGGTCAAGGGTTCTGCCTGCTAGGACATATAGCAGGTGGTTCAAGTGTAAGTCTGCCTACTGAAGAGGTAGCAGCGAGTTACGATGAGGGGATGAAGAGGAATGAGGTAAGATTGAGCAGAACTAAGCTAGGGTACAAGGGATGAAGTACTAGGGCTTATATACTGTGCAATGGAACATCATAGAAGGTCATGGAACAACTATGACTAAGTGAAGAATGTTCAAAAGGAAAGAAGAAGTAAAGATAGGAAGATAAAGGTGTGCGACGAACACGTTGTATGTTCTAGAGCACTCTATCAAAATGGAACCATCAGGTTATGCCGACGATGAGTATGAATGACAAAGAGAAAACAGTAGGGGTGAATCGTAACAAAGCACAGGAACAAACACAGCAGGAGGGGAGTGTAACCAACCCCAGCTGACCACTACCATGCACCCCCCACCCATACATCTGATTTCCCATATCCCCACTTACATAAAAAAAAGAAAAACCATACATATCAATCCTGCTTGCTTTCCCCATCTACTTACATCCATCCTGCAATTGCATAATGTTTACCCTGATGTGATATATGAAATCCTCTGAGTGCAGATAGGGGAGCCTGATCCATTATGAGCTACTGCAATAGGAAAATGGACCAATCCCACTTGCAATAAACAAACTGCTTGTTCAAATTTACTGACTGCATGCAGAACAGGAAAGTTAGCAGTGTCCAAAAAGAGAGGTGGCCTATTTAGGCCAAGGACTTCTATGCTAGTATGGCAAAGTAGGCTAACCAATTAGACTGCAGTCTGCACTGCCCTAATTGTCTACCCCTACATGAACCCCCCACAAGTGACCAGGACATGTCCTCCTTCCCATTTAGCAATTGGGTGATGTAGAGCAAGTAGAGCTGATCACCACAAGCCACATTTTCTCATCCCCCCTGTACTCCAGTTCTCATTCTGGTCTTGGCTTTGAACTCCCCGATACTCGAGAGGGGGTTTCTCACACCACCAGAAACTCCCTCAATAACAAC
Source organism: Heimioporus retisporus (assembly GCA_038090495.1). NCBI lineage: Eukaryota > Fungi > Basidiomycota > Agaricomycetes > Boletales > Boletaceae > Heimioporus > Heimioporus retisporus. Next base: position 5,869 of record JBBPMV010000392.1, on the reverse strand, counting down.
TGAAGGGTGATGGTAGGTGGATCTGCCCACATGGCTACCCACTCACCAGTGAGAAATTGCCAACTACCAACCCAGGGAAACCCCCTTCCAAACCCCACACCTGACAGCCCATACCTCCCAGCCCCACCCCATAAGAAAAAACATAGATCTAGGGCGAACTTGCAAATAGCATCCCTCAATGTTGATGGCAGAGCCTCCACCTCTACTGGGGCCCAAAGCAACATCTCCAAATGGGTAGATATCAACTGCACCCTCTGTCAGAATAAGATTACCATCTTGTGCCTACAAAAAACCCACCTAGAAGAGCCACACCTAGACTTGATCTGCAAACTGTACAGACACCATCTTAAGGCTTTTAACTTTGCCAACCACAGGAACCCTGGGGCATCTGCAGGAGTAGCCTTTGTCTTGGCAAAGACCACATCCAAGACATCAATGCTGAACACACTGGGATCTTGCCAGGATGTGTCTCCTTTCTCACACTTTGTCACCCAAACAACTTCACTCTGCACACCTTAAACATCTACACCCCCAATGCATAGCACCAACACCCACCCTTCTGGGACAAAGTATAGGCCACCTTCATGGACCTCCATATATCCCATATTGACATGATGGTGGGTGACCTCAACCTCATTGAGAATGCATTAGACCATGCCCCTGCCTGTGAGGATGATGCTTTGGCTGCTGATGCCCTGCATGCCTTCTGTAAAAGGTTCCACCTGATAGACATCTGGTGACACAAGAACCCTTCCATAAGGTATTTCACATATATTAGCCCTACACATTCCCTGTCCTGACTAGATCACATGTATGCATATGATTCACTATTGCAGGCCTTCCACAATTGGCAAAACCCTGACCCCACAGTACCCTCAGACCACCAGATGGTGTCCTTCTGACTGAACATCCCAAAGACCCCATTCATCAGACTGGGCTGATGCACAATGCCCCTGTATCTCACAATAGACACAAATTTCCCTCAAAAAATTATGGAAAGAGGTAACAACCTCTAACTAAGCTTCAATGATATCAGTGGTATTAACAACAACAATAGGACCACCCACACTTTATGGTTCTTTTTTAAGTGCAATGTTGTGGAACTTGCAACAAAGGAGGGAAAGTGACAACTTGTGAGAATCACCCAACAGATTAAATTAATCAACTCCAAAATCACACACCTATTGCAAATGACAGACATTGATACAAATGCAGAACAATGCTACAATATCACACTGCTCCGACATAAAGCCCAACACCTTGAATTTAAACAAAATAAAACTGAATGTGCCAAGGTACAAGTGAGATGGCACAACAAAGGCAAGAAAATTAACAAATACTGGACTAACATACACAAACAATGCCACCCCAGGGACATCATGTACTCCCTACACAACCCGAAGACCAACCACCCATCTCTAAAAACATCAGACATAGGTGAAATCACCAAAAACTACTATGAGGAACTGCAAACCAAGGATATCCTCTCATGGCTTGACCCAGCAAGACAAGCAGCCCAACAGCTTGTCCTCAACAACATCCTTGACAACCAGAAGCTAAATGCCCCTGAATCACCACTATACAAACAAATCTCAACTGATCAGGTTGAATTGGTGCTCTGCCATACAAAAAATGGCTTGGCCACAAATCTAGATGGGCTGCCTTATGAGCTCTGGAAGGCCCTCCACAACCTCCACATGGAGTACAAAAAGAAGGATCTCCCATCTTTCAACATTACAGCCTGCCTAATGGCTGTCTTCATGGACATCCAGGTAAATGGCTCCCCCCCCACCTCCAGCTTCTCTGATGGTTGGATGTGCTTCATTTATAATACCCCATCTACAAAGAGAAAGACCAATGCTGCATCAAGAACTACCACCCCATAATCCTGTTGAACACAGACTACAAACTCATGACAAAAATGCTCACAACCTAGCTTGCCCAACACATCACCTTCCTCCTACACCTAGACGAATTAGGCTTTGTCCCCACTAGATCTATTTTTGACCCCATCCATCTAGCAGAATCAATGTGTTCATATGTGGACTACATGGAAGAGAATGATGCAATCATGACACTTGATCAAGAAAAGGCATATGACAAAATAGACCACTCCTACCTCCTGGCCACATTGTACACCTTCCACCTTCTAAAAATGTTTATTGACATGGTAGAAACCCTGTATTCCAATGCCCACATGGCCATTATGATAAATGGTGTTCTAAGCTGAAAATACCACATAACATCTGGGGTGTGACAAGAAGACCCACTTTCCTGCCTTCTCTTCAAGCTTGCCATTGAACCACTGGCTGCATCTATCAGAGCCTCCCCAGAACTGAGTGGCTTCAATGTCCCAGGAGTGCCCTCCAATGTGATCATCAACCTGTATGCAGATGACACCACAATTTTTCTCTTGGAATCAGACAAATATATGTTCCTAGAGTCGATCCTCATTAGGGTGCCATGCCTCTGACACAAAATTCAACCTCAAAAAGACTGAAATTATCCAAATTGGGACCCTCTCCACCAAAAATGGATCATAGTCACCAGAAAGCTCCACCCCTCCAATGAATCCCTCTGACTTGAGATCCATATAGCTCCAGACGACCACTCCACCAAAGGTCTTGGTACTTGGATTTGGAACAAAGTCAACCAAGCACAACCTTGAAGTGCCATCCTCAACAAAATCACTGACATCCTGAAGGTGTGAAGTCCTCTAACCTGACTTTAGATACAAAACACCTCATAATCCAGATATTTGTAGGGGGCATGACACAATTCCTAATGAAGGCACAAGGAATGCCACCCCCCACCCTGAAAGTGCTCAACCAAATCACATGTGAATTCCTGTGAGGCCAAAGCCACTCCCCTCCTGGGCTAAGACTGGATGCACTCTTGAGGCTGATCAAACATGGCAGCATTAACCTGCTGGACCTGGAGACCAGGAATGCAGTGATTGAACTAACATGGATGAAAGACTACCCTAACCTCTCACTGTCCAGACCAAAGTGGACATTTGTCATGGATGTGATCATAAACTGCATACACCCAGACAGCATCTCCAATCCCTCTGACCTCAACATCTTCCTCACCTCACTGAGGCCCTTGGGATACACATTCTCCAACAGCAAACAGACCCCACACCCAGTCCTTGCACTATTTCAAGCTGTCAAGCACTACAACCTATTCCTCACCCTTTGAAAGCTTTCAAAGTCCATCAAGCATCAACTTCCTGCATGGTATCATGTGTGAGTCCCCCTACAACTGTACCATAAGGCAAGGACTGTGTGCTTATGACTAACCCACAAGGCAACCACAATATGAGATTTGATCCACATTCATGGACAACTGAATGACCACAACACCCCACACTGCCCCTTCATGCAGAAGGAACAGATCTCTGGGATGCTGGGACCCCCACTGGTGCATGCTCCTGGCCAAAACCATTGTTGGGTCACTGAACCCCATCTTCAACCCCTGAGAACACCACTGCAAGGATGGCTTAACTCTAATGCACCACAGACTGGAGAAGAACCAAAGGGCAATTGTGGAGAAAGGAGACAAAATCACCTTTGACCCTACAGTAACTGCCTGAGCAGCCCTTGACCAATACTTCTGTATCCTAACTGACAATCCTGTTGTCCCCTCCAAACCTGCCCTTCACCTGCTAAACCCCAGATGAGGATTGGGGCAACATGTCCCCCCAACCATAGTATATACCAATGGGTCTTGCATTAAGAACAGGAAAGCCAATGCCTCAGGTGGGAGTGGTACCTGGTTGGAATACCACCTGGAACTTCAACAAGCCCTCAAAGTCCCAGGTCCATCACAATCCAACCAAGCTGGTGAAATTGTGGTCATACTAGCCACCCTAGTAAAGGTGGACAAGACCACCCCACTGACCACAGTCTCCAACTTGAAATACATGATTGATGGGCTAATGACCCACCTCCAGAAATGGGAAGACATAGGATGGACCAATGTTGCCAACCAAGAATGGTTCAAAGTGTCTACCTACCAACTGTGTTGCCACATTGCCCCAACCAACTTCAAGTAGGTCAAAGGTCACCAAGGAACCACTGGCAACAAATGCATGGACACCCTAGCCCAGCAGAGGGCTCAAAAGGATGTGCCCAATGCTTTTAACACCCACATCCCCCCAAACTTCCATACCTCAGGTATCCAACTGTGCATCCTCATACAATGCCCAGCCTACCAGGCCTTCTCCATCAAAAGGACTGTCCCATACACCAGACACACACTTCACCACCTCAAGACCACCCACCTCGCTATACAAGACTGGACTGGACATCTTGAAATAGATGCCATCCTGTGGAGGAATACTTGCCATGCAGATATCTGCTGTCCAATTCAGGCCTTCCTATATTGGGCCCTAACAGGTTTCCTTTGAATAGGCAATTTCTGGTGCCATATCCCAGACTTTGAAGAACAAGCATTGTATGCTTACAGCAGGGACCCCACTGAGTCACTTGACCATATATTCTGCTGCTGCCCAGCCCTTGAGCCCAGCTTTATATGGTGCCTCACCCATGACCTATGGCCTGCCAATGAACCACTCCCATCCTTGACTGGTCATATCCTGGGATGTGGAAGCATCAGCCACCAGCCAGATAACCTCAATGACCTGCTTTCTACCAAGAAGCTGAGGACTGCTCACTGGAAAAGGATCCTGGTGTCCAAGACAGCACACCTCATTTGGGCCTTATACTGCAAACAGACAATAGGAAAGATTAGTCACTTCCAACAGGCCATGGCCACTAGATGGCTAGAAAAAATCAATGATTGGCTGTAAATAGACTACTACCTGGCTATCTCCATATGGAAACTGGCCTTTACACAAAAGGTACATCAGACTTGAAAACACTTGCTACATGCTGACCTCCATCCAAACTGGATGACAAACTTTGCAGTTTTAGTGGATATCAAACTATCCTGATCTCCTGTCATTACTGGGGCCCTTGGATAATTCATGGAATCCCACACTCCCAAGATATCTGGGGCATGTGTAAGTGCATTTTTTCCAGCCTAGCCACTCATGGCTGCCTTGGCATTAGTTAAGTAGGGCCAGACTGTCTATTATGATAGTAGTAGACCTTTGTCAGTTGTTGTTTAATGATATTTCAATGTGTAATATGCCAAAAAAAAGAACAGCAGGAAACCCTTGACCTTGCCCACCAATTCTCCATAGTTGTCACTATTCCCAGAGTTCCCACACCACCCTTCCCTACTCCCATTACCTCTTATCACCCTTTATTCCTCTTCCAATTGACCCAACCCACTTCTGCCCCTCCTCCACATGTCCATACCACTGCTTTCACTCATCTTCTTCCCTCTTTTGTTCTTTCTACCATGACTACCATCTTCAAACCTGTGGTACTCCACATCAGATTCCCCAATGCCCTCAGCAGCAATTACATCAAGGCTGCTATTTGACTTGACTTTGTCCAGACCTACTTTCTTGTAAACAATGAAGTCTACAGCACTGACACAAAGAAGATTGCCTTCACTCTTTCCTATATGAAGATTGGAGCTGCCCTAACCTGTGTTTCTTTTTTTTGTAAAAGTGCCCTTGTCATCAATGCTATCACCAATACCTCAGTAGGCTTTGAAAAGTTCTCAGACTTTATCTCATCATCTAAAACCACCCTTGGACATTATGACATCCAACCCTTGGCCCTCACTCAGCTATCCACTTAACATGTGGCTGGTAATGCTGACATCCCTGAATTCACTTTATTCAACTTTAAATTCAAAAACAAGGTCCAGATTAGTGAGATTGTGGATCAGAACATCTTTATTAGCTACTTCTCAGCCTTCCTTCCTATCCACCTCATGCACCACATTATGT